>CAIGQQ010036336.1:6025-32422 GCA_903798035.1 Danio albolineatus
GCCCTTTTTTCCACTTGAGCACCTGCCCCTTAAAAGGTCTCTGCACGTCCCTGTATATAGGGCTACATTTTCAGAATGAGCCTATGTTGATTTTATCACATGAACCACGTTAACACAGCAAATGCACCATAGTTATTTTTTTAACCAAGCTTATCAAATGTGAACACACCCAAAGTTTGCATTTGAAATAGCAATTTCTTTCCGAATGCAACAACGCACGATATTTCACATTCATATGTTTGTACTTGCATAGCACATGATTTAGGCCAGTGACTTTAAACCAAAGCTTCTTCTTTAATGTAAACGCACCGATTGAGCACCGGCTCCAGCACCGTCTTATCAGGGAGTGTTTGTTTTAAAAAAGAAAAAGAAAGCAGCACAGTTTTTAAAGATACAAATAAATAAATAAATATACAAGACACTAATCCAAGAAAACAACTACTATTCCCATGATGCCAGAACACATGACCGCAGCAGCAGGAGCATGCTCACGTGATTATGAAAGAAAGAACGCTTTCATTCGTCTGCTCGAAACCAAAAGAGTGAGCCGCGCTGAATCTAAAAGATGCTTCCATAACAAATGGCCACAAAAACAAAAGCGAACGAACGGAACACAAAACATCAGGGGGGAAACGGTGGAAAAAAAGCGACCGACCGAAAAACAAACCGCATTCACATTATTGAGAAGTTCCAGTACGGGCCTGGTAATGTTCATACATGATTTGACACAACGGAGGTGATGCAGCTTGGAGTCGAGAAACGTCCAGCTAGTTAGTGTTCATCTGGACACGGGGATGAGGACAGGTAGCCGTTGGTGCCGTGGGCGCCGTTGGTCCCGTTAGTGTGATGTTTCTGTGACGGAGGATGAAGCTCGTCTTCATCAGAGCTCGACTCAATGTCACTGCGGTCATCCTTTGACACCTGGGGAGATTATAAACACTGTTTACATGACAATAAATGCTATATTTAGGACCATTTTTAAAGGAACACTTCATATTATCGAAAAAAAATGCAAATTTTACTGCTCACCTAGAGTTACATAGTTGAGTTTTACCATTTTTAAATAGGTTCAGCCGATCTCTGTGTATGGGAGGAGTGTTTTTAGCTTAGCTTAGCATAGATCATTGAATCAGATTAGACCATTAGCATCTCGCTTAAAAATGTCCAGAGTTTTGATAATTTTCCAAATCTATTCAGCTGATCTTTGTGTCTGTTGGGAGCACTTTTAGCTTAGCTTAGCATAGATCATTAAATTGGATTAGACCATTAGCATCTCGTTCAAAAATGCCTAGCGTTTTGATACCTTTTTTGAATCATCTATTCAGCTGATCTTTGTCTCTGGCGGGATCACTTTTATCTTAGCTTAGCATAGATCATTGAATCAGATTAGACCATTAGCATCTCACTCAAAAATGTCCAGAGTTTTGATAACTTTCTGAATCTATTCAGCTGATCTTTGTCTCTGGCGGGATCAATTTTATCTTAGCTTAGCATAGATCACTGAATCAGATTAGACCATTTGCATCTCGCTTAATGTCCAGAGTTTTGATGATTTTCCAAATCTATTCAGCTGATCTTCGTGTCTGGATGGAGCACTTTTAGCTTAGCTTAGCATAGATCATTAAATTGGATTAGACCATTAGCATCTCGTTCAAAAATGCCTAGCGTTTTGATACTTTTTCGAATCTATTCAACTGATCTTTGTCTCTGGCAGGATCAATTTTAGCTTAGCTTAGGATAGATCATTGAATCAGATTAGACCATTAGCATCTCACTAGCATTAGCATCTAAATGTCCAGAGTTTTGATCATTTTCTAAATCTATTCAGCTGTTTTTCGTGTCTGGCAGGAGCACTTTTAGCTTAGCTTAGCATAGATCATTAAATTGGATTAGACCATTAGCGTCTTACTCAAATGCCTAGAGTTTCTTAATTTTCTGAATCTATTCAGTCGTTCTTCGTGTCTAGCTGGAGTACTTTTAGCTTAGCATAGATCATTAAATTGGATTAAACACTTAGCATCTAATTCAAAAATACCCAGAGTTTTAATAATTTTCTAAATCTATTTAGCTGATCTTTATGTCTGGCGGGAGCACTTTTAGCTTAGCTTAGCATTGATCATTGAATCGGATTAGACTATTAGCATCTCACTCAAAAATGTCCAGAGTTTTGATAATTTTCTGAATGTACTCAGCTGGTCTTTGTGTCTGTTGGGAGCACTTTTAGCTTGGCTTAGCATAGATCATTGAATCGAATTTGACCATTAGTATCTCGATCAATAAATGTCCAAAGAGTTTTAATAGTTTTTCTATTTAAGCTGGACTCATCTGTACTCATTGTGGACTCATTGTGTACTTAGATTGACGGAAAATAAAAAGTTGTTTTTTTTCCTGGCTAGGATCTATACTCATTTTGGCGTAATATCAAGAAACTTTACTGCCACACCATGGCTGCATACCCACTACACCACCGTGGCACCCTAAATTATTTCATATTAATATATAATATATTACTTTATATATATTTATATAATTATAAGTCAACATATAAGTAATATTTAAAAATAAGTGGAGTGTTACTTCATATCTCTTCACTTTAGCATTTTAAACTCCCTCTACTGTTGCTTTAGGTCTTGCTATCTTGTTTGGTTCTTTCCTGTTTTTTTCTTCTTTGCCAACACCTAACCTGCATTCTAACCCTAACCATGTAACATACATATAATTAATCAATATTACTTAAAACAATTTTTCATTTCATTTTACATAGTTCAGCACTTTTCAATATCCCATATAATTAAAATTCAATACTGGATTAATAATAAAAAAAGGAAATGTTATTATTCTAATCTTGAAAACATCCTTGATGTTTAGAACAATATCAGGCAAGGTTTTGATGAAATAGAAAACATTTTAAATGATACAAAGTTTTAACAATAATATTGTCTATGTCTAAGTATGTCAAAATGTTATTTATTTTCTGTGATGTAAAGCTGAATTTTCAGTATTTATTACTAGTCATGTGTCACGTGATCCTTCAGAAACCAACCTGACAGGCTAATTTGATGCTTAAGAAATATTAAATAATAATATTATTATTATCAATGTTATTGTTATTGTATATTGTTATTATCAATATTATTGAGGAAACAGTAACTGAACAGAAAATAAAAAAAAGAGCAGTAATAATTTTGAAATCTTTTGCAGCATTAGAAGCGTCAACACTGTAAATTCTGATCAATTTAATGCAACCTTGCTCAAAAATGTAAAAACATAACAAAATCCTTTTTACCCCCATTGCTTTCTTTTTAAATACGACTTTATAAACTCTCTTGTTGATAAACGTACTCACATGTAAAGGATTCCATTTTCCTGCCTTTGGTCGTAGTGATGAAGTCAGAGAAGAGAGAAAAAGCATCAGGTCAAAGTGGTTCATACAAGCGAGTTTTAAATCAACATGATGATCAGTGTTGGGGAAAGTTACTTTAGAAAGTAATGCAATACAATATTGAGTTACTCCTCAAAAAAGTAACTAGTTGTGTTACTTAGTTGCTTTTTATGGAAAGTAATGCGCTACGTTACTTTTCAGTTACGTTTTCATACCCGCTTGAGGCTTGATCTCTTTCAGAACTTGCAGGGTGTTTTTCTCTTTTTAAATAGAGGAGCTCTGCATTTAACGACACACTGTAGAACCTACACCTTCACTTACCTTTAAAGAGTTCACACTTAGCTGATGATCGATTAAAAAATGTGTTTGGCATGCTGTCCCGGGAAAGAGCCCTGAGCTTATAAGATCCTCGAGCTTGAGGCTCCCTCACGTTTGAAGGGCGAGAGGGGAGTTTGAGCTCTGATAGGTCTCAAGAACTCCCCCGGTTGTTATGCTATTGACAAGTAGGAATTGCTACAAGAGATATATAGCTGACTAAGAGTTAATCTATGGTGCCAATTTGGATTGGTCAATTCACTTATGTCTAATATCTTTGGACGGTGCGAGAAAGGGGGGAAACCCACACGAGCACGGGGAGAGCATGTAAACTCTGCACAGAAATGTTGACTAGTCTGGTAAGGACTTGAACTAGTCACATTCTTGCTGTTAGGCAAAAGTGTCACCCATATAGGAATAGGAATGAGGAGAAGGGGTGGAAGGGGGAAATCTTCAAGATGAGGATAACTGAGGTGAGAAAATCTGGTTATTTATAGTGAGTCAGGATTCATCTGATTGGATCATCGTGTTTTAGCTGATGCGGGACTAGCTGTGATCAATCATAAGCAAGTGATCCTCTCAAAATTAGTTTATAAATAGACCACACTTAAACAAAAACGAATTAAAGATTAGAATAATGTTACCTTCCGAGAACTTCCTGATGTCACATTTGCCGTATATACATAATAAAAGTTGAAAGCAATGTGTTTGCTATTTGTATTTTAGTCTAATTAGATCAGTAAAGTCACTGTCCGTTCAGACTATAATCCATGTTTCCTCCATGTGTTTAAGATTATGAGAATACTTCCATCACAGAAATGTAAGGCTCTGCCATTTTGGTTTCTGTCTGTTCCCGTGGGGAGCTCATTCTCTAATTAAGTGTGATTCACCATGATTACACACATTTAAATTCAGCAAATTACTTTTTTAAAAGCGAAGTAATCTAAAAAGTAACTCGCATTACATTTTTTTAAAAAGTTACTCAAATATCATTACTTAATTTTTTAAAGAAATGCGTTACAGTACTTTACCCGTTACTTAGAAACATAATATTATTACGTAACTTGCGTTCGTTACCGCAATTCGTTACCCCAACACTGATGATGATTCTGGTGGACAGATTCAATTTCAGCCCTTTTGCATTCTCTCTCAAAAAACCATTTCTTTTACTCCAAAAACTTTTATTCACGAAACATTTGTGTGCTCGTACAACAGTGTGAAATGTATTTGTTAGCAAATAACAGTGCATTTGTTCACAAAGCACTGAAATTTGAAATAATTGTGATTGTTTGCATTTTGTGTATTTCATTTTGTGTATTTGTGTTGGTTCAAGTGTGAAATATAAATTTTAGAAAGATGGTTATTAATGGCAATAATAACACCGTAATATTGTGTTTTTATTCATACTATAGAAAGTTTTGTTTTTTTTGATATTAAGAGCTTTAAAAGAAAAGTCACATATTAAAATCACAATCACTATTCTGCTAAAAAATATGGCAATTTATATGCAGTTGAAGTCAAAATTATTAGCCCTCCTGTAAATGTTTTGTATTGCAAATATTTCCCAAACAGTTTAACAGAGCAAGGAATTTTTCACAGTATTTCCTATAATATTTTTTTCTTCTGGAGAAAGTCTTTTTTGCTTTACCTCGGCTAGAATAAAAACAGTTTTAATTACTTATAAACCATTTTAAGGTCAATATTATTAGCCCCTTTAAGCTATTTTCTTTAATTGTTTACAGAACAAACCATCGTTATACAATGATTTGCCAAATTACCCTATCTTAACCTAACTAAGCCTTTAAATGTCACTTTAAGCTGAATACTACTATCTTGAAAAATATCTAGTAAAATATTATGTACTGTCATCTTGGCAAAGGTCACTCATTAGGAATGAGTTATTAAAACTATTATGCTTCTATAAAACAGAAGTTGTAAGGAAAATATTCAGGGGGTCTAATAATTCTGACTTCAACTGTATGTATGGAAATCATTCAGTGCTTGTCACTGGTGTGTGTTTGGTCCTCTCACCTTTCCTCTGGAAATGGCCCGGCAGGCGATGCGCACTATTAGATATGACCAGAAGGTGTGCAGGGCCTGAAGCAGGATGAGCAGCCCGTTGAAGAGCCACCAGGACGGGTATGGGCCCACGATCTCCCAGCTCTCAAACACTGTGGTGTTCAAGATCCTGCAAACACACACACATTTAACAAGGACATTACAATAGCCATATATTACAGCACTACAAAAGGTTTCCATGGGGCCATAAAGTGGATAGTTCACCAAAAAATTAAACCTTATTCACTATTTACAAGGGATTAAATTCAACTTTAATTGTACTGTACACTCTCAGAAATAAAGATACGCGAGTTGCCACTGGAGTGGTACCTTTTCAAAAGATACAAATATGTACCTAAAAGGTCCATATTAATATCTCACGGGTACATATTGGTACCTAAAAAGTACAAAAGTTTTCCTCTTAAAATTTGTAGGTACTAATATATACTTTTGAGATACAAATATGGAGTTTTTAGGTACAAATGTGTACCTTTTGAAAAGATACCACCCCAGTGACAGCTCGTGTATCTTTATTTGGCAAGTTTTACAATGGCAGTTTTACAAAAGGTGCACGTTATTGCATTACAATCAAAATCAGAAAATATAAGGTTATTAGTTACCATAACTTTATTAATTACTAGTAATTAATAGCTTCTATTAAAGTTATTAAATATAAACAGTTAACCTGCAGTTACATAGTATATATTTATATATATATAAGAAAATGAACATTTACACAGTTTACTCTCCCTCATGTGGTTCCAAAACTTTCTTTGTTCCGTTGAACACAAAAGAAGATATTTAGAAAAATGTTGTTAACATACATAGTAGGACAAACAAATACAACCCAGGCTCATTTTGTACCTCTATATACATTTCTGGAAAGCGCCAAAACATGTCCAGGAGGTACTTTTTTTTTTTCTGGTAACAGTTTTTGTTTTTTCATGAATCCACCGGAGGCCACTGTGTACGCTTTTTCAGATCTCAAATTTCTCTTGCGAGGGCCATTTGCACCTGCTGGTGTGTAAATCCACCAGAGGCCACTATTGATTGATTAATTGACTGACCGAAGGATCAACTGACCCATCCTCCTCCTTCTCTAAACCCAACCATTGGTGTTTTTAAAAGCATCGATTGACCAGCCCACCAACTACCCTAAACCCAACCGAGTGTTTTCAAAGCAATCCAGAAAAAGAAAAATCCTCGCCTGATTTTTACCACATCTTACTACATTCTAACTCTTCTATTTACTTGTTTGTTTTATTTTTGGCTTTTGTTTTTGTCTCACCCTTTTTCTCGGGAACCGTTCCTTACTGGACTCGAACCCTGTCATCGCAGTCAACTCCACATCACAAGTTCGCCGACGTACGTGGCGAGCAACTGGACAAAACTGGTAATAGTGGAAAAGTCGTCCACACTGAGGTAAGCATCAGCTGGTAAGCGTGAAAAGGAACGGTGTCATACCACCTCATAGCGTTCTTTTTAAAGACGAAATTCAGCCATACGTACTTCTGGCTACATTATTCGTGATCTGCAGAAATGTATGTAAGGCTACGTTTTCAGAATGAGCCTATGTTGCACAAATACTACGTAAGTCAATGGTTACCAGTTTCCAACATTCTTCAAAATATCTTATTTTACGTGTTCAACCGAAAGGCTAAATCAATATTGCTATGAATTTTCATTTTTGAGTGTACTATCGCTTTAAAAATCCCAAATTCACTAAAGTATTATGTTCTAGGTGTAATTATTTTTTAAATAGGTCTTATTTTTCACGTCTACCTAATCCTACCAGTCTTAATTTACTACAATCACACTGCAGCACATTGTTAAAACCAACAGAAATGAGAAACGATGATGCATAATAATAACAATAATAATAGGATATCATGTTAATAAAGCACTGTACATCATCTTTTGTGTGATTTAAATGTCTGTAAAAGCGGGATGACTGTGAACTGGTCCTCAAATCTCCACTGCTGTAGTCATAGAAACCATTGCTATCGGCAACAGCACACAGAGCGAAGGTGATAAACCAGTCTCACCACACAGGATAAAGTGCCAGTCTGGAGCCCATGAAGACCAGTGCGAACATGACGAAGAGCAGCGGGCAGAGACGCTGGCACTTCACATAGTTCGCCATCTTAGCAGCCTACAAACACACACACACACAAAGCATGGTTTATATATATGACATGTAGACATCTTACATTAAAGAGCCCCTATTATACATTAAAAAAGGGTCATATTTTGGTTTTGGGGTCTCCAGCAACAGGCTGATTTGCATGCAAGGTCAAAAAACTCTTTCATTTTCTTATAATATGCATTTATTTTTACCTAAATATCCCAGCGACTCCCATATGATTTAATCAGTGATTCATTTATTCCCAAACCCCTCCATACTGTAGCGCAATGCTAATGTGCGCTGATTGGACCGTTGACAGCGCGAGAGATAGAGAAATGCCCACCACAGCTTATAAATATTGAAGTAGTCAGAGTGCATAGTGTATGCATGAGCATACCAGCCAACACTCCTGTTTTTCCCAGGAGTCTCCCGTATTTCAGACTCATCTAACGTCACCCTCCCGATTTGTTATTTCTCCCGGAAAACTCCAGTATTATCAAGCCCCCCACCCCAGCTCAAGGCAGGAGTGCATTAAAGCATTGCAGTTAAACACCAGCATATTGCTCTATCCTTAAAGGGCCACGAAACCACCCTGGCTCAGCTGGGTGTTTTCACACCTACAGTCTGGAAAAGCTCAGGAAAGTGGGTGTGTCCAGCTCTGTTTAGGTGGGCGTGTCAGAGGAGGAAATGAGGGAAGGTTTTGCATAAAGATGGGAGTTTCCATTTGGGCACGCGCTGATGTTCAAACAGGCAACAAACAAACACAGACGCAGGGGGAGAAAGACAGTGACTGTTTACATTGACATCAGTCATCTAATTATTAGCCAAATTATTAATTTGTCAACTTTAACGGCAGTTTGGCACTTATACTTTTATCCAGGAACATTTCCTGCATGTCCCTCGTGACAAACGAGGTGTGAGAACCTATTAAGAGTGTTGTTTTATTGGAGTGTTTGATACCGTGCGGCGTAAGGGAGAATAAAAAACCCCCCGCAGACTATCCTGTCACAAAATGCGGCGAAAATTCTACACGAAAGTAATTGTTTGACTGTGTGTCACTTTGAGTGTTTACACTCGGAGAGCAGAATGTACAGCAGATCTTTCAGTCTTTAATATTGTACGGATATTAACGTACTGTAAACTCAGTAACAGTTCTAATCATTTCGACAAAGGTCTGTCTTTAAACACTGAAAGAGTTACGAACTCTACGAACTACTAACTAACTACGAAATAACTTCATCATCTGAATAATCAAACAAAGAGCACTGATGGCTAACTAAATCTATAGACCAGGACAATCCACATAAACTGGAGCAGCGTCTGTTTTAAAAGGAGACGAGCGGCAAATCCCGATTCACCATTTCCAGATGCGGAAAGCTCTCGGGTGAAAAAATAAGTTTCTTACAGACGCATTTCTGCTGCGCGCGCGTGAGTCCAGCTGCACTCTCATATCGAAAATGTAAACTAAACCTTCCTTGCAGCACATAAACACAACACTGGCGACCTGTGTTTCCTTCTTCCACTTGTTTTGGAAGCACAACATGGCGTCCCTGCCATCTGGACACTGCAACGCGTACACACAGTCTTCGAAGCTCTCGTGCATATTAATTAGTTGCACCGCATACACAATAGAGCGCGCTGATTGGCTTGAACAAAGGCTATCTCATGAATTAATGCCGCACGCTCAGAGACGTCAGAATGCACTCGCCGGGACAGACGTCCACTGTGCACGATGAACAGCAGAAGATCACGAGCTCACAAATGCATTTAAACCGCAAACAAAGCAGCACGTGTCGCGCTTTCAATTTGGTTTTAGATGCGATATGAGAATATAAAGAGTTAATACTAGGCATGGGACGATAACTCATTTAAAGGCATATCGAGGTTTGGAAAAGTCAAGGTTTTAAAACCGCCAATATTTTCTGCTATACTGTTCCTAAGGTATGTGTAAGATTTTTTATCTGTTTTTTTTTTTTTTTTTAAGACAACAGTATTTAAGGATGGAACGATGGCGTTTTAAATTGTAAAGAAATCTGAGTTAATGAAACTAATGAAGACCGCAGAAGTCAATGATTCATTTTCATTATTCAGCCTGATGTTTACTGCTCCAAAATACTTCAAATGTTTCATTAAATAAAATATATTGTGTTCAAAGGGGAAAAAGGTTTTGTTTTTTTGCCAGACATTTAAAAAGAATATATTTTAGAGCAGTAACCATAATACCGTCAAATCGTGAAACCGTGATATTTTTATCCAAGGTTATCATACCGTCAGAATCTTATACCGGCCCATGCCTACCAAATACACTACAAGCAGTTACAAGTAACAAAACACAATTAAATACATAATTTGCAAGCTAGAGAAAACAAGAAGGCAACCGTTTTAATCACACGTACTAGCACTTGTGAAATGGAGGAAGAAACTGGTCCATGACCTGTGTACTGTAAAGTTCCTGTCCAGCTCTGCAAAGTCCCATACATCCAGAGGCGAACTAGCACAGTATTTTCAGCCGTGAAGTTATTATACGTCAGGCCAACCAAGCAATATAATAGTGAAGAGCGGGGTGGCTGCGGTGGGTGGCTAGAGCGTGGTGCGGCGATCGAGACGGGGGAGGGGCTGGATAGAGGGTGCAGGCCAGATTCACAGTGGCAGGCCAGATTGGCTGGAAAATGTCTCCCTATGGCTAGTCCTCCCCTGCATACATCAGTAGTCTTTTCTGATCCTTCCAAACGGCCAACAAATCCTCTGTTGTAAGCGTGTAGATTTCAGAAGCACTCCTCAGAGGGAACACAGCACAAGGCTGGGCTATAATGCTGAGGCATTTTTGCAAAAATAAACCTCAACCACTGACTCTTCACAGATTCATCTTTGGTTCATCAGACTTCCAATGGTATCCAGCTGAGCGCACAGCATCTTCACGACATGATTTAACCGCCGTCTGGGGGGTCGGGGATTTCAATGTTCCCAGGTTTGTGCGTGCACAAATGGGTGGGGCTTAATTTTTGTATACATGCCATGCCGCGAAGGCTAAAAACTTGTTATTAAGACGATTCATTCGAAGCACTATGAGTCGACTCTTTTATACTGTAGATGAATCAATAGTTTTAAACAATGTGCACTTTCAGATTTTAGCCTTAGCTGGATATTTCACTTCACTTAGAGCAGGGATCACCAAACTTGTTCCTGGAGGTCCGGTGTCCTGCAGATTTTAGCTCCAACCCTAATCAAACACGCCCGAACAAGCTAATCAAGCTCTCACTAGGTATACTTGAAACATCCAGGCAGGTGTTTTGAGACAAGTTGGAGCTAAACCCTGCAGGACACCGGACCTCCAGGACCGAGATTGCTGATCCCTGACTTAGAGCATTTTCAAAAACCCATAACAGAGGCTCTTTAACACATCTATTTTGATTTAATACAAAAATTTTTATCGTCATATTAACTTATTTGGTTTTATTTCAAGTTTAAGCTTGGTGAACTCTGACCCGTAAAATTGAATCATGTGATTGTGTGAGCCCAATTGAAGATCAAAACATGACCTCTCAGTACTGAAATGTAAAATATGGAGCAATCGCTCACTTTTTATAATGTCTAATCTTCTTGTTTAATCCCGCCCCTTTTTGCAGCACCGTAGAACAGACTTTCGCACGCACAAACTGTAGTGTAACCATGGCATCATGCAGTTACTGTTATTGCAGTGTGTTTTGATTTTAATGGATGTGAGAGTGACTGACCTCGAGCAGGACGTCGGCGGCGTCGTGCAGACATAAGACCAGCGTTCCCACTCGAGCCATATTATTCACATAGGAGAAGCTGAGCAGAGAGATGGTGGACACGTGATGCACAAACATCAGCACAAAATCCTGCAAAAAAACACACACACTCTTTAATCTAATTAAAAATAAATATCAATGAATACAATATTAGCTCATTCAAATTAATATCAATTTTAAATGACTGACATCAGAAATTTCAGTTAATCTGAGATGAGTTCAGATTCAACGTAACACAAAAAATCCTTGTTTATTAAAAATATAAATTTCAACTATCAAGTTGTAATGAACCAAAACAACAACACTTATTAAACAAAAATTAAAGGTGGGGGACACGGTGGCTAAGTGGTTAGCACTGTCGCCTTTCAGCAAGAAGGCTGCTGGTTTGAGTCCTGACTAGGTCAGTTGGCATTTCTGTGCTCTCCCTGTGTTGGCGTGGGTTTTCTCCGGGTGCTCCGGTTTCCCCCACAGTCCAAACATTTGCGCTATAGGTGAACTGTTTAAACTAAATTGTCCGTAGTGTATGAGTGTGAATAAGTGTGTATGGGTGTTTCCCAGAACTAGGTTGCAGCTGAAAGGGCATCGGTTGAGTAAAACATATGCTGGATAAGTTCATTCTTTTTCATTCCACCTCATTCATTTGGTTCATTCCACTGTGGCGACCTCTGATGAATAAAGAGACTGAGCTGAAGGAAAATAAATGAACGAATATAATTAAATATTTTATTCCAGGCGTCATGATGGCGCAGTGGGTAGCACAATCACCTCACAGCAATAAGGTTGCTGGTTCGAGCCTTGGCTGGGTCAGTTGGCACTTCTGTGTGGAGTTTGCATGTTCTCTCTGTGTTCGCGTGTGTTTCCTCCGGGTGCTCTGGTTTCCCCCACAAGTCCAAAGACATGGTATATAGATGAATTGGGTGAGCTAAATTGTACGTTGTGTATGTGTGTGAATGTGAGTGTGTATGGATGTTTCCCAGTGATGGGTTGCAGCTGAAAGGGTATCTGCTGCATAAAACTTTCGCAGTGGTTTATTCCCCTGTGGCGACCCCAGATTAATATAGGGACTAAGCGGAAAAGAAATTGAATGAATGAATGAATTTTATTCCAATGTATTTTTAAGTAATTGAAAATTAATTATAATTAACTTTAATAGTCAATTATTTATTTAATTAATATTTCATTAATAGTAATAATAGTTTTAGTTTATGACCTAGTTGTTGAGGTCAAGCTGAAGATAGGATAAATTTATGATTCCAGCAAACCCTAAAGCAGCATGTGCTCCCTAACAGCGTTACACATAATGCTGGAATGTTTTAACTTAAGATTGGGTCAAATATGGACAAACCCAACCTGTAGATTAAAATGTGTTTATTTAAATAAGCAATAATAAGAAAAATTTGAACCCGATGTTGGGTTTGTACGTATTTGTCCCAAAGAATTTTGTCGAGTGTATGACAACAAAAAACATGTCAGCAAACAACAAAAAAGGGACAAGAAATATTTGACAATGAGGAGCTGGAGAAAAAAGCAGACCAAGAAAACACACATTCAAACTTAAAGGTGCTGTATTTTTGACTCTTCTAAAGCATAAAATACCATAATAAGTTTGCAGATATTTGAGAAACATGCGAAGTGAACATTCTTGTTTATCTGAAAAACAATGCAGACAAATGCTGGAACGCTGTCTTTTATTATGTATTTTAACCCGTCCAATGCCAGACTAGCCAATTATATTTCAGCACCCCGGGTTGCCTTGCTGGAAAACCGTGTATTTCATTCATTTGTTCAGGAAGGCTTTGAAAGCATGTGTCCGTGACCGAAATATGACCTCCGGTGGACAGTAGCAGACTCCGAAATGAGACGCAGCTTCAGTTCCACATGAGGTTATTAACTAGCAAATAATATAAATATTAGGAGCGTAAACATTAGGTGAGCAGGTTACATTTGTAACCGTGTGTCCCAAAAACACGATTCACGATGTGATATGCAGTGATAAGCACCAGACGAAACGGAACAGAAATTTAAATACAGCCATTCAGAAGCACAGAATAGTGCACTTACTGCACTCCAACGAAATAGTAAGGTTTATAATCTATTTAATACATATTAACCCTCTTTAACATTATTAAATGTAGATGCTGAATCACATGTTTAGTTCTTAAGTTTAATTTCATTATCTGAGGTGAACTATCTGCTGCTGCTTTCAGTATATGGCAATAAATATCATGTAAAACGCCATTCAAACTCACATTGTTAGCATTTAAAGGCTGAATAAAGCACATGAGGTGCACCTGAGGTGATCATTGTCAGTTTTCTGTTGTTTAGCTGTGAGAAATGGAAGCCATTTTTAATATATAAATTCAAGGTGTTGGTTAGGACCAAAACTCCTTTTAATATATTTCCTTAATCGGTTGACGTTGCTTTTATTTACAACACAGTTTAAATCACTCGCTCCAGTCCTCAATCTGGCAACCTGCACTTGCGTTTGTTTTGATCCAGGAGTGCAATACCTAGTTCAACCACTGGGTGTCAAACTTACTGCACCTTTAAACACATATTTCATACTCAGAGGCTGCAGTTCAGCTCTTTACATTTGCATTCATTTACATGGCATTTGTTTGAGTCTGATCATGTGTCATCCAGACGTGCAGTGTCAACGAAATTTGCCTGTTCACACTGAATTCCTGGAGTGGTAACAGTCAAACAGAAGAGTTATGATGTGCAGGTGTTATGAGTTAGAAGGGGATTTTGGACCAATATGATCTTATCGTGTGACCTGAAGAATCTCTTGTTTTATTGAAGATGGTTAGGGAAAAAAGGTCCGATTATGAAACTCTTTATAGGGGTTCGAGCCTCTACTTGGTCAGTTGGCATTTCTGTATGGAGTTTGCATGTTCTCCCTGTGTTGGCGTGGGTTTCCTCTGGGTGCTCGGTTTCCCCTACTGTCAAAAGACATGCGCTATAGGTGAACTGAATAAACTAAATTGGCCATAGTGTATGGGTGTTTTTACTTTTTCTACTTGTAGCTTTTAGCTTTAGCTTTTAGCTTTTTCAAACTTTAAGATTAGCAACTGCAATTTCAGAGACAACACGTCCTCTATTCTCACCACATTCATAACCTTGAATATCCGAACACCGAATGACTATTAAACACCATAAGCTTTAGTGGCAGCTTTTATTTGTATTCATGAGTTTACCTCTTCAACAAGAAGTTCCTCCAAAACCAGAAGAAATGAAAAGTACACCAACACAAAAGACCAGTTAAGCTTTTCAATATACAGTAAAGCCAAACCACTGAAGCATCAACACTCATAAGCCCACACAGAATCCTGCAAGATCAGATGTACAATAACCAGCAGCCCTACACTACTGTAACTGTACGGAAGTCATTCATTTTCTATGGGAGCTGGCGGCAATAAGTGGCGAGGAGCAGTGCGGCGCGTCTTTGCCTGTGTGGGCATCGAAATCAAGGCAACTATATAGTAATTAGCTATGACGCGGTTTGGTGGCAAGCAATCAGAATGTAGAAGTCCACCGCTTGAGAGGAGTCCAGAGAACACATGTCACTGTGAACTTTGGTTCCCACAACAGTTGTTCCCAAGGGTTTTAATATTGTGGTCGCCAGATTTCCAATTATTAACAATGTTTGCTAACAGGGACACACATTACAAAAGTTAGTGGCGAGTTACTGATGTGCATTAATGTTATATATATTTTTTTTCTTTAAAAAAAAACGTGAATTTCATGCGACAGTACAACTCAGTATTGCTGCTTTAAGGCTCGTACACACCAGGACGCTTTTCATTTGCGTTTATCGTCAGCGTTTTTCGAGACGCTTTTCTGCATTCAAGCCGAAGCGATTTTCTCTGGCGTCGAGCAAAAGAGTATGCAAAATCACTCCTTGACGTTAGATGGTGCACAGGGTGGCGCCAAGCTTCTGACACCCGCTTGTTACACAGAAGAAGGAAAGGGAACGTTATCACGCTTGTTGTTGGCGATCGGCAAAGCATGGATGGTTCAAGTAGCAGCTCTAGCGATGAAGAAATTATTATTGTTCACCAGTGCAATAAGCAGCTCCACGTTCATGTCGCCTCTGGGCATCTTCTTCAATGTGTGCTTGCATTGACAGTTTTGCGCTTGAGCGCCTCCAAGGGGTGTTTACTGTAACTTCAGCGGCTCCGTACACGTGAACAAAAGTGACAATCTGATTGGTGGAGACGGTTTTGGCGCGCCACATCGAAACAAAAAAACGAGCATGAAGGCCCGTGCACACCGAGACGTTTTTTGCTCGGTTTTCGGTCGACGTTTAACGCCTCGTGACTAAATAAAGGGCGCCGATGTGATTGTGCACACCAACGCGCAAAACAGCAGGCGTAAAAGCGTCATTTTTAAAGAAACGCCTCATGCTCGTTTTTTGTTTTGACGCCCCATTTTTTAATGCCTGGCGTTTTGCACGTTGGTTTAGTTACCCTTTATTTAGTCACGAGGCGTTAAACGTCGACGGAAAACCTGAGCAAATAACGTTTCTGTGTGCACGGGCCTAGATTATTTCAGACATATGCACACATACTGGATAAGAAGAGCAAAGCCACAGCACATGCAACAACTTGATCTTCCATTGTTAAATGAATTTGATAAAGAGTGTGCAACATTCTCACTCTAGAAAGCACGTTTTATGTGGGAACGTAACTGATTTGCTGATAATGCTGCAACAGCGCATTTAAATACGAGATCAATGTAGCGAATGTTGACGCTCTTGCCACCGGAAGGCAGACAACGTTGACGCAAGGGCAGCCAAAGCAAACTTTGACACTCTCACCACCTTCGGTGTGAACGTACAGTAATGCTGTAAAGAGGAAAAAGGTTTTACAAGCTCCAAATAAAGAGCAGATGGTTATAAACTCAAGTCACGTACCTTTCTTCTGATGTCTGTAAACTGCGAGAAGAGCAGCGACAGGTAGAAAGAGAGCTCCAGTATATAGTAGTAATGTAGATCCACTGTTAACGGCTAGAAAAAAAACATACACAATGTTAAATATAATAATAATAATAATTCCTTTTATATAGCGCTTTTCTAGACACTCAAAGCGCTTTACACAATGGAGGGGGAGGGGGGGGGGATATATATACATAATATATATACAAACATACATTCATGGTAAACCCTCCTGTTGACTTGCGGTTCAGTAATGACCCTTGATCATTTTATTAATTTATTCATTTTCCTTTAGCATAAGGCTGGTTTATACTTCTGCGTTGAGTGATTGGTGTGGCCCACTGCGTTTGACTTGTGCACAGTTGTGCATTTATACTTCTGCATGCTGTTTGTGCTGCTCTGCAAACACATTTCCGAAACACTAGCTGGCAGTAGATGTTTATGTTTCACAGTGTCGAGTTTCTTCGCTGGTGTTTTGCTTTTTCTGAACGCTACTTTAATCTACAAGTGGCTCAAACTCGCTCATTCAGAGACGGGAACCGGCGGACGTGCAACAACTTCAATCATAAGGTAAACACAAAACTAAATTTTCCGTCTGGAGCTCCTTCACGGGACTCGACACTTGTAATCACTCGCTCCAATGGGTTCATGCGGCTCTCGGTCCCACCCACACTGGTCACAGCTACCAAGCCGACCAATCACAGAGCTTGCGCAACGTGTCATTGAGAGGTGCACATCAGGATTGATGTCAGCCATGGCGAGGGCTATGTGAAGTATAAATCAGCCTTTAGTCGCTGGTTTATCAGGGGTCGCCACAGTGGAATGAACCACCAACTACTCTGGCATATGTTTTACACAGCAGATGCCCTTCCAGCTGCAACCCAGTACTGGAAAAAAAATCATTTTAACAACAGAAACACACTAAACTATGTAGTTTTTAAAATTTTGACATTTGACGACTTTTTTTCTTTAAACATTAGCCTAACATTTCCCCAACGTTAGCAAAAATTAACCATTTTCTGTTTCATATTTTGATAAAGGCTGTACACATTTAAGTTACTACGATTGTCTAAAGCCTGGTTTATACTTCTGCATCGAGTGATCAGCGTGACCCACGGAGAATGCCTTGCGCATTGCCGTACATTTATACTTCTGCATGCTGTTTGTGTTGCTCTGCAATATAACTTCCGAAACTCAAGGTGGCAGTAGGTGTTTTTGTTCAGTAGGTCTTAATTAAATTCAATTCCATTCACCTTTATTTGTATAGCTCTTTTACAATGTAGATTGTGCCAAAGCAGCTTCACATAGAAGGTTATTGTAAATTGTAAAGTCTTTATGTACAAGTAGCTCAAATTCGCTCATTTTGAGACCGGAACCGGCAGATGTGCATCAACTTTAATCATAAGGTAATCTCAAAACAACAGTTTCTATCTAGAGCTCCTTCAGGGGACTCTACACTTGTAAACACTCGCTCCATCAGGCTCGCGCAGCTCTCAAACCCACCGACAATCGCTTCCAAGCCGACCAATCACAGAGCTTGCGCTACTCAACGTTGTGAAGTGTAGTTACATTTCTTGGGAGGTGCGCATCAGCGACGGCTATGCTACCACACGCAGGCTACGTCGGAGCATACGTGCGCGCTTGACGCAGCAGTAAAGATCAGCCGTTAGGGGTCAACAGGTATAAATGAAGGTTTTTTTGCTTGCTTCAATTTTTGAGAATTTAAATAATATTTTGGGCAGCACGGTGGCTCAGTGGTTAGGACTGTTGCCTCACAGCAGGAAGGTCACTGGCTCAAACCTGGCTGGGCCAGTTGGTGTGGGTTTCTTCCGTGTGCTCTGGCTTCCCCCACAGTACAAAGACATGCAGTACAGTGAATTGATTAAACTAAATTGGCCATAGTTTGTGTGTGTGAATGAGTGGGTATGGATGTTTCCCAGTACTGGGTTGCAGCTGGAAAAGCATCCGCTGTGTAAAACATATAGTGGATAAGTTGTCGGTTCATTCCGCTGTGCGGCCCCTGATAATTAAAGGGAATAATCCGAAGGAAAATGAATTTCAGAGGTTTAGTGCAGATGTGTAATTTTTGTCCCAGAGGACAGACGATATATACAGAATTGTAAGACCACACAAGGTTTAAAGTCTGCTTGAAAATTGCAGACTTTAATTTCAGTATGTTGATGTAACTGAAACTGAATATTGAGTAGGGGGCGGGGCTTTCTGATGTGCATCATTCCCTCATAGCAAATTAACGGTAAGAGATTGTATTAATATGCAGTTGCTATGGAAGCCCTCAGGTTGACCTTAACAAAGGAAACACCATTCCAAACGCAGAAGTAAATGAGCAGATTCTGATGATTACCACCTCAAACGTTTTTTTTCAGTGGATTAACTTGCACCCATTAATAATTCAGCCTAAGAATAACAATGTGAGCTAGCAAAACTGTAAATTTAGATTTCAAGCGGACTTTAAAGAATAGTACTCCATTCACTTACCCTAGAGTCATCCTCAGTGTATATGACTTTTTTCTGTCAGACAAAGTTGTTTTAAAATGTATTTTACCATGCGTCGTAATGGTGATGGTAGTTTTGAAGTTTCCAAATATGCGTCAGTCTATTGTCAAAATAACCGAAACGCTGCCAGGGCGTTCATGTCTTATGAAGCATATCGATGTGTTTTTGTAACAGAAATATTTTTCTTGTTTTTGTATTTCTCCACTTCTAATACTTGACTCTACGCATGCTGTACGTAGGCATGGGCCGGTATAAGATTCTGACGGTATGATAACCTTGGATAAAAATATCACAGTTTCACGGTATGACGGTATTGGGATTAAAATATATTCTAAAATATATTCTTTTTAAATGTCTGGCTAAAAAAACAGAACCTTTTCCCCCATTTGAATACAATATATTTTATTTTGAGAAACATTTAAAGTATTTTGGAGCAGTAAACATGTCAGGCTAAATAATTTTAATGAATCATTGACTTCTGCAGTCTTCATTACTTTCAAAAACACAGATTTCTTTACTATTTACACCTAAAAAACAAACAAAAAAATGTAAATAAAAAAATCTTACTCATACCTTGGGAACGGTATAACAGAAAATTTTGGCGGTATGAAAACCTTGACTTTTCCATACCGCGTTATACCTTGAAAAAACGGTTATCGTCCCATGACTAGCTGTACGTCAGATGTCATATCAAACAAAAAAAATTACACTCCTGTCCAGCTGATGGTGCTAATGCACCAAAAATGCACCTCTAAAGAAGAAGAAGAAGAAGAGAAAGGTGGCAGTCTCTCACTGGAAGTTAAACATAACTGTTTTAAATAGGGATATTTGATATTTAGGGATAAAAGAAAAGCATCAGTTTACTACAGGAGGTCTTTATTCACCCCCTGCAGCTGTTTGAGGCACTTTAATCATGAATGGAAGCACTTTATTGGACTGAAAAGAAAAACACAAAGCCATTGCCAATGTAGAGCTTGAAAGTGGCAGGAGATTTCTGACTGGATTCGCCTGAAAGAAGAAAGTCATATACATCTAGGACGCTTTGAGGGTGAGTAAATCATGGGATTATTGAAATTTATTTTATTTATCTTGGGTAAACTAACATTTTAAGAGTCAGAGAGGGAAGAACAGGTTATTAACAAAACCCGACACAGGCTCATTGGAAATATGTGCTTCAGCCTACATTTTTGAGAGACCACTATAACATACTTGAACATACGTTTGACCTGTCACTTCTAGATAAAGTGAACACTGTGGGGATCCGTACGATGCTAACAACTTTTACTTTTTTACGCTAATGTTAAGTACAGGGATATATTATTAACGGATGAAGGATTATTTTCACACAGTTCTTTGCCCAACAGACACACAAAACTATGTATAATCGAATGTATTTGCCTCACTATTAAAAATTAAAACAAAAAGCGTACAAACAAGATGATAGTGCACATAATGGGCAATTTAATAAGCGCGAGTAATTAAATGAACTAAGACACACGTGAGAGATGACGGACGAGGCTATACAAACAAACTGCAAAGAGAAAAGCTAGAAATAAAGCGGTTATATGTGCGGGCAAAAAATTGAGAGGCGACCAACTAGCCAAACCAAACCAACCAACTAGCTGGACTGATGCTGACAGATGAAGCCCAATTGTCTGCTTGGTGTATCACGACCTTAACGCACTGTGCTTGTGGTACCGATTGGAATTAAAGAGCTAATTAATTTGATCGACGGAGTTTGATAGTCTTGATATAGGATAATAAACACTTATAGACCATTTAAATATGGCAATGTCACTGGCCCATGAACATTTCCTGCGTTCAAATTATTTTGTAACTGTAACAAGATCTAATTGGATCATATCTTAATGTTAAAACAGCTTTCATAATGTTATTTATCAATACGTGGACCTTTTAGGATTCTCTGAAGCTATGGAAATTAAAAATTAAAAACAGGAAATACGTTAGGACCATCGTTATTGTTTACATCGATCAAAATGGTCTATATTGGACAAAATCTTGATGTCTGAAAATGAAATTCAAATTGCAGGCTGAGAATTTCAAACATTTCTCTTACATTTGCTTCGTAAAACTAGGGATGGCTGACGTGAAACTGACGTTTCCACACAGTGTCGAGATCCCGAAGCGCAAGTGGTTCAACACCTGGTCACGTGACTAAACCGATTCAAGGCATTGAAGCATTTCGAGACCTGGCGAATCTGCCTGTCTCGTATGGTCTAGTGGACCGTACGGGTGTACGGTGATACTGTGCTTCAAATGACTTTTGGGTTCGAATCCCGACTTGTACAAACACTCCGAAATCATGATTTTATGTATTTTAATCATGTTACTGTTTTATGATGTGGTCTAGACAGGATACAGCTGTGAATACGCCATGAATTTAGCATTATTTCTATAACACTGTAAAACAATAATTAATATTTTTATTGTACTGTGATGGTTGGGTTTAGGGTTTGGGTAGACGTTAATAAAATACAATAAATGGGAAATTTAATGAGTAATCGTGACACAACTGTGTCTGATCTAGCAACAACCCTGTTTTATGACCAAAGCAAGCCAAGGCAAGTTTATTTATATAGCACATTTCATACACATCTAGCACAGTGGTCATTCAGTAAAGGCACAGCTAAACAGATGTGTTTTCAGTCTTGATTTGAATGTGCCTAATGTTGGAGCACATCTGATCATTTCTGGAAGCTGATTCCAGCAGCGGGGGGCGTAATAGCTGAAAGCAGATTCACCCTGCTTTGACTGAACTCTTGGAATTTCTAGTTTATATGATCCTAAAGATCTGAGTGATCTGTAGGTTTGTATTCAGTGAGCATATCTGTAATGTTTTGAGGTCCTAGGCCATTTAGTGATTTATAGACAAGTAGTAATACTTTAAAATCTATTCTGAATTGAACCGGGAGCCAGTGTAAAGATCTAAGGACAGGTGTGATGTACTCCTGGTGTGATGTATTTCCTGGTTCTGGTCAGAATCCTGGCCGCAGCTTTCTGAATGAGCTGCAACTGTCTGACTGTCTTTTTGGGAAGTCCAGTGAGGAGGCCGTTACAGTAATCCACCCTGCTGCTGATAAAAGCATGAACAAGTTTCTCTAAGTCTTCACTGGAAACAAAGCATCTAATTCTTGCAATGTTTTTGAGATGATAGTATGCTGATTCACTGACTGCTTTGACATGACTGTTGAAACTGAGATCTGACTCCAGAGTCACACCAAGATTCTTGACCTTATTTTTTGTTGTATGACCCTTAGAGCCAATGTACGCATTCACCTTGAGAACCTCATCTCTGTTCCCAAACGCAATGACTTCAGTTTTCTCTTTGTTTAACTAAAGAAAGTTTTGGCACATCCAATTGTTAATTTCATCAATGCAAAACAAGACATATTTATTCACAAAGTGTTTATTCGGATGTCAGACCAAGTTGAAACAAAGTGATACAAGTACAGAGCAATTCCAACTGATATTAAAACATTTCAAAATAGCTGTATCAGCCTGGATTCGAACCCACTATTCCTGCATGGTAGTCAGGAACCCGAACCGCTCCACTAATCATCACTCAGAAAATGACCACTAGGTGTCACCGTAGAGTGGGGTTTCGAAGCTTCGATACATTTGCTTCGACTGTTTCAGTGTTTCATGAAGCCTCGCTTTGCCCACCACTATGGAAACACTATTGGTTGGGTTTAGGTCAGTGGTTTGCTTGGTGATCTGTATGACAAGCTCCACCTTCTTCTTGACGTGTAACAAAAAGGACATGCATCTGAAACTTTCAACAAAACAAACCCTAAGTAACATATATTTTAGATCAGAGATGTAGACAGCTCCCACTAGTGGATTTGTAATCTGAAACGTGCAACAAAATGTACCCGAAGCAACATATTTACATTTTACAAAATGAGGCATGTATTTCAATAAGCCTGGGATGGGAATAACAGTTACAAGTAAAGTAACTTTATAGGTGGATCTCTGCAGAAAGAAAAAGGCGTTCAAGGAATTGCTATTGATATACTGTAAGTGTATTGTAAATGTACCTGATAGGGGTAGTTGTACCAGCACTCTCTGGTGTTCCACAGCCACGGGCTCTTTGAAATCAAAAACAGACAGATAAATGATCTCCAGAGACTGAAAAAACACAACATAATGGCTTCTGAATTCTGCTGTTTACATCAAAGCGTAAAATAAAAACAGTGAAAGTGCCGTCATTATCCCCAGTGCTTCATGACTGAAAGCTTTGAATCTACTTTTTTTGTTTTGTTTTCTCCCCCTCGATCATTATGTTGGAAAGTTATTCAGCATCAAAGGCTGGTATTGTGAATGGGATGATTTCCTCTGAGATCGGCTGAGAACGCTGACATATGATCCAATCCAACACAGCGCTCGGCTAATTAGCTACTTCACAGCATCTTTATCAAAGGACATTTGTGAAAGTAAGACGAGCTGAGGGTCGAGCGTCTAAACTGACGACTGGTGTGTTTCCAGCTAACAAAAATAAGAACGTTTTAATTTGTGACTATTTTATGTTTCTGCAAATTAGTGAAAGCATCGCTGTGCAGGAGATCATCGCTTATGGGAAGACAATCGAGCTACTACGGGTCCTTTTTTTAGGAAAGTAATTTTAATTCAAATTTATTGGCATTTTCTATGTCATTTTTATATGTATTTATTGGCTTTTTTATGTTTTACTTCATTTAAATTGGCAGTTAATCCAAAATAAATAATAACAAAACAACAAAAAAGTGTATATATATATATACATGTATATATATATGTTACGTTCCATTTTTAGAATCATTATTAAATGCTATTTTGTTTAAATGTTACTTTTGAGGGTTGTCTCTAGATTTTGAAACAACTCATTTTAACAATTTCATTCTAAACTGTCTAAGGGGAAGAAAAAAAATCAATTGATGAATAAAAATAATTTTTTGGTATAATATAAAAACACTCTGCCCCTGTCTCAGCAGCAACCCACTCATGAAAAATACACTCTTAGTCCCCATTTACACTAATACGTCTCAGTTTTAAAATGGCATTTTAGAAAGAAAACGATCCACATCCACACGGGCGTTTTATCTAGCATTTCTGAACAGCTCTCCGTCTACACAATACCACTAAAAACGCACATCACGTGACCATACACACACACAAAACAAGTTGGGTCTCCAGGCAGTCAGCGGGTGCTTTGAGCACAAAACTCCAGAGAGCAGTGCACATCGGACAGTTTATCGTGGATGTACCGCTGGATGGCGTCTCACTATAGTTGTTAAACATGATTTTTAATTCACCTTGTGTCTATCTGATGACTCTTCTGTCGTAGGTAACGTGTCTCAGCGTCGGTACACTGCTTCAATCTTTCACTTTCACGCTTGTACTCAGTAATTTTAGTGAAAACCTCAGACACTGTTGGTTAGTTCCTGTTGGTTGAGCACCTTTTTTTTACCAATAAAGTTTGTCGACGTCATTATAACAACACAGATCACTCTGCCTATTCCTGCGGAAAAAGTGACAGGTGGTAATTTGTGTGTAACTTATCTTTATTTATTTATGATTTGGTTATGGGCAAAACAAAGACCATGTGGTTCAGGTAGTTGAAACGGTAGGCTACAAATAATTAATTAATAATGAGTTAATAATTAATTTACCGCTGCCTATGAAGACGATGCCATTTTCCATTGCGATGTTTCACATTAGACATCATGCGATGCCAAATTGGTCGACATCGCTCAACCCTAGTATTTACCATAAATGACTATATTTATTTCATGTGTCATGTTATTTCATTACAAGCTGTTCACACATTGACTATTTATTTATTTATAAAACAAATTTTTTATTTGTTATTTTATGGTTTATGGTATATAAAGATTGTATTTTACGTGATGTGTGCCGCTTGGACAACCTAATTTCCTTCTGGAATTAATCAATCAATTGTTGCATGCCTCCCCAATCTAGGGCCAGGGAAACACGCAACAAAATAACATAAAGGGGAAAAATAATAATAATAATAATAATAAAAAAAGGAATTAAATTTTGGCAAATTAAAATTAATTTAAGGCCAAATTTTGACAATAGAAAATACTATAGAGTAGCTAAATAATAAAAAGAACTAAAGGGCAAGGCAGCCAACAATCATTACCCTTCTCCTGTCCCAACACTCCAACAATAACTCACACCAAATACAATGTCCCCAAAAAAAGTACATTTATTTACAGATTGACAAATAATAAATGACCAAGGGTAATGTTAGGTTTCCAAAACAAAATACTCAGGAGGGGATAATGCCAAAACAACAAACAAAATCCCTAACTGCTTAAGGAAGCAACTTTCTAAACTCTCAAAATAAAATAAAAAAGAAAAACAAAGATCTTACCTTGCTCCCTCTCTACCAGAAACAGGTGAAAAAAATAAATGTATCAAACCAAAAAGTGACATCCACCTCTATACTGCTCCATAAAGTTGAACCAAAGCCAAAAATATAAAGTAGAAATAACAAAGAGAATTTAAAGTCATTTTTTTTTACTATATTGTTCACTAACAATAAGATTTTTAACTTTCAATAAGTATCCCAATTGTATAAGCACAAAAGCTAGTCTGGGGCAGGTCAATCAATCAAACAAGCGGTAAAAAAAATTGATAAAAAGTGATCAATTAGCAATGAATGAAAATTCTTACAAATAGTTCAACATATAGTTGCATATTCTTATTCATGAAAAACCAATTAGATAGATTTCAATTCTCTTTAAAGTGTTTGTCTTTCCAAAAGTAATCATTTTCAGGTCAGCATCACTGAAGGGGTCCTGATACGTCACTTCATAATAAGGATGAAAGAATGTGCTCCTCAATATCTGCTCAATAGTTCTTCACCCATATGAGCTGTATAGGTCTGTATTGGGTTTACGTCACTTGACTTTCACTCTAGCTACTATTAATAACAGCAGCAGGAGAAATGAACTCATTCAGCAGAGCAGTGCAAACGCTTCACCTTTAGCCCAGTTTCTATACAGACACACAGCATTACCTTTATGCTTCTGTCTATAAACTGTAGTCAGTGTTTGTGTGTTTGCTAAGCAGGAGTTTCGAATAAACTCAATTCCAGAACAGAAAGTTATGAATTAACATGCAAACAATGCTTTATCCCCATTTAAATCATTAGTAAATTAGTTCATTTCCTAATTACGATAGGGGAAAAAATATGAAAAATATTAGGTAGCGGGGTAGCGAGTACCTAAATAATTAAAATGATCTATATATATATATATATATATAT
>CAIGQQ010036337.1:0-10673 GCA_903798035.1 Danio albolineatus
TGTGTGTGTGTGTGTGTGTGTGTGTGTGTGTGTGTGTGTGTGTGTGTTTACCTTTATCGTCTTCATATTCAGATATGCTTCCATTAACCGGGCCACTCTGTTGGTCATCAGAGTTGGTGGTCTGATTGGAGGGGTTTCCTCTAGTCACTTCAGGGCTGGGGATTGGCTCATTGCTCGTTGCTGTCCTCATGGACTGACGTGATCTGAAAGGAGTCTTTTTGATCCTCACCGGTCGAGAAAGCTGCACTACACTGTGCTCACAGTCCTGGAGCAAAAAAAGACACAAAACTGAGTCTTTTTATTCAACCTTGGATTATTAAAATAGTGATTTTTGACCGTTTCCAGACTGCGGCCTTAAGGAACTACATATATTACAGTCAAGAGATTGTCAAAAACAAAACATTATGCTAAATTAGTACGTTTACATGCTTCTTCATGACCTGGATTTACATCTTTCAGTTCAGTATTCGAGAATATAGGTTTGGTGTCGCAGTGGGTAGCACAATCAACTCACAGCAGGAAGGTCGCAGGTTTGAGCCTCGGCTGGGTCAGTTGGCATTTCTGTGTGGAGTTTTCATGTTCTCCCTGTGTTCATGTGGATTTCCACCGTTTGCTCCCATTTCCCCCACAAGTCCAAAGATGTGGTATAGGTCAATTGGGCAAGCTAAATTGTCCGTAGTGTATGTGTGTGAATGAGTGTGTATGGATGTTTCCCAATGATGGGTTGCAGCTGGAAGGGCGTCCGCTGCATGAAACATTTGCTGGATAAGTTGGTGGTTCATTCCGCTGTGGTGACCCCAGATTAATAAAGGGACTAAGCCAAAAAGAAAATAAATGAATGAGAATATAGGATTGATTGAATCCACTGTTATAATATTTTGAACGTTAATTTAAAATGTTACGTTTATATTGAAGTTTAAGTCAGTCAGTGGTTTTATCATTTTATGGGATATGGCATGTTTTTTTATATTTGTAAATATAGTTCAGTTTTAGTTATTAAATGTTATAAGTATTATAATAAGTATAAATTAAACATTATAAGTTATTAAATAAATAAGTATAGTTGCACAATTTGAGTATAAAATAAATACACATGTAGTCCAGCCAACTACCTGAAATATGTATATATAAATATTTGAATATGTATTTTATTTCAATAATTAGTAAAAAAACAAGGATAATAATTATAACTATGATTATCAGCCAAGGATGAAGTTTATTTTGACGCTAATATTGCAAAATAAATATTTAAACTATTTATTTATATTAATATAAATCCACCATAATATTCATTCATTAATTTTCGTTCGGCTTAGTCATTTTATTCATCAGGGGTCGCCACAGCGGAATGAACCACCAACTGTTTGAAACATTCATACACACTCATTACCACTCATATACTATGACCAATTTATTTTATTAAATTCACCTATAGTGCATGTGTTTGGACTTGTGGGGGAAACCCACACAAACACGGGGAGAACATGCAAACTCCACACAGAAATGCCAACTGACACAGTCAGGACTCGAACCGGCAACTTTCTTGCTGTGAGGCGACAGTGCTAACCACTCAGCCACTGTGTCGCCTCACCATACGTAATATGTTCATATTATTTATATATTCAATTAAATTCTATATTCATCAGGCTACCTACTGTAGGAGACTATTCACTTTTTGATTTTATATTACAGTTTTGTTATTTAAAAACTTTTGCACTTAAAATGCTGCTGATGATAATTTGACAAATGAAAATAAAATCATTTCAGAATAATTGATTAAAGCGTTATAGTTTAATATTCATTTTTATGAAATAAAATATATTTTATATTAATATTCATTTTTATTTTTTACTTTTGAATTCTGGTTCAGTACGTTTAGTCGTGTTTCAGATTTTTCTCTTTTATTAGTTTTAGTATTTATTAGATTCCACGCAGAACAAAAATGAAATTCCAAAACATTTCAGGGTTCATACGGTCATGAGGTGTATGTAATACCCACCTTTTCTTTCCATTTTGTGATACTGTCGCTGAATCGATGTCTTGATTTGGGTTTTCCTTCAATCTCTGCCAGACTGTGAGTCAGTTTGCAGTGCGTTGCCTCTAAAAGGTCCAGTTTGAGGATGGCCTGTCGAGATGAACCAGACAACACTTATCTAAACCATAAATTTAAAGTTACTGTATGTTATACTGTATGTTTTGAATATAATGTTTTAATATTTTTTAATTTGAAGTGCAATACCTAGTTCAACCACTAGGTATTGCTCTTCAAATTTAAAATATTAGAGAGGGTCTTTTTCCACTCTGCCTTTCCTGTGATGACTTGATGCACACGTGAGTTACCAGATTGACAATATTAACAGGAGCGAGCATGCCTGACAGTCAAGCATTACACTTAGCTGCTCAGCTTATGTTTTGTACTGCTGTACTTTATACTATTCATATTATTTACTAGGGCTGTAACGATACACCAAACCCACGATTCGGTTCGTATCACGATTTTTGACCCACGATTCGATTCGTATCACGATTTTTTTTTGTGAGGGGTGGGAAACTTTTTTTTTTTAAACAATATTTTTTATCAAATAACATTTGAAAAATCTTTATAAACTGAACACCTAAGAACAAGATTAACCATGCAAATTATAAACTATATAAATAGCCAAATATAAAATAAATAAATAGACAAAGCTAACACTTCTGTTTTTTTTTGTAACAAAATACTGTTGAAAAACAAACAGAACTAAACTCCATTGTGGAGATGATTCGAGCATGTTGAAAATTCTTTTTCAATCAAGTTCTCTTACATTTAAGAGATGTAAACTTTGCCTGACAAATGTGGCAGCATGTGGAGGAAACACAACTAATTTATACAAAGCGCACAAGAATGAGGCTGCCAAAATAGGCAATGCAGTAAAAAAAAAATCGATCGCAGAAGTCAGACGAACAGGTACAGCCATCAATTAGTGATGCATTTAAGCGATGCACAAAATATAGGAGGGACAATGTGAGGTGGAACAAATGCACTGATGCAGTAACCAAGAATCTCTGCGAAAAAAATAGTGTCTTTCAATACTTTTTTTTTTCTTTCGGAGACCTCGTAACCACACCCGACAGCTATAATGAATTGTCCGGATGTACATATTTCTCCAAAACAGCTATTCTACGAGCCTACAAACGTATCTGTGGTGAGTTGCAACAGCCCAATTCCACCACAGTCCAGTATTTTACAACAGATGTGGTCGAGTACAAAAATGACACTTTACATGTCGCTAACTTTCCATTTCATTGACACGGAATGGACACTGGCGTCAAAATGCCTCCAAACTGAACCTAGCTGTGCCCAACACAATTGAGAAGATGGAGAAAGCCCGCACGGACCGTGCCCTTTCTGCTGTGAACTATTAAATTCTTATTTTCCCCGGAGCGGAACAAATTTTCACCGCACAGTTGGACAGGCACAAACAAAAATATAATTCATACATTTTTCTTGGACAAAATATCTTTTTGAAACGAATTTCGTTAGGTACAATTTTTATCTTAATTGTTATGTAATTTTGGTTGGTCATTTAACTACTAGATAAAAAAGAATAATAAATAACCTTTGCGGTGATGCGCTTCAAAACAAGCGCGCTATATGCTTCAGCGCCAAAACACCAGTTGCCGTGAGATTGTGTTGGTTTGGTAAATAAAATAGCCTAAATAAAATTAAAGTTAAATATTCATAGTTTCAGAGAACCCCATATTAAAGTCGGGACATCTGGTGATCCCTCTCTGGGCAGCCAGATTAACAGTGTGAGCAAAGCATCTTATATGCGGTAAACAAAAAAACGGCCGCTTCGACAGCATTGGTAATGTTTCGTTGTCTGTTGTCACGGGAACTTTTGATATGCTGATCTTCCAATCTATCACAGCCTCTTTACGTATTCTGTGTGTACTTTACGTATCATCTGTATGTTGGTTGTTGTGCTTTTGCCGCTGTTTGGATTAATACTGAATGAGTGTCGTGGTTAAGAATAGAGCAATATAGTGTTAAACTGCACTGTTTTAATGCACTTCAGCATTGGGCTCACACATACACTCTGCACTCTGACTACTTCAAAATTGTTGATAAGCCGTGGTGGCCATTTCTCTCTGATTCTCTGCGGTAAACGCAGTCGACCAATTGCAATAGACTGGGTCATCGGACCAATCAGCTCAGATTAGCATTGCGCTAAGGAGGGGTTTTGGAACAAATGAATCGCTGAACAAATCATATGCGAGTCACTGGGATAATTAGGTAAAAATAAACGCATATTATAAGACAATGAAAGTGTTTTTTGACCTTGCATGCATATCAGCATGTTGCTGGAGACCCCCAAAACCAAAATATTACCATTTTTAATGCATAATAGGGGCTCTTTAAAAGAGTCAAAAACGTACATACAACTCCTTTAAATAGTTAAAAAGCCTAAGAGTAATCTGTAAGAGTGTCTCACCTCCTCCAGTAACTGCTCGGTTTCCTCCAGGTTTTTCTGGTTTGAGAAGTTCGGTTGCTCTGTATATACTTTCACCATTTTCTCTAAACCTGAAAACCAGATTTATGTGTCAGTGCTGAGCTAAAGGCATACAATACGAACAATATAACAGTACAGGAACACCTAATAAGATCCCTGAGGAGTAAAACATTTTATTTAAAGGGGGCATTTCACACTTTTTAAATTCAGCTTTCCCTAAGAAAACAAGCTTCCTACTTATCTTATTGTGCCGGAACAGTCAAGTTACAGTTATGTTTAAATTATATACACATACACAGTGGTGTGAAAAAGTGTTTGCAACTCCTTCTCATTTTGTTTTGCAAGTTTGTCACAATTTAACGTTTCAGATCATCAAACAAATTGAAATAGTCGAAGATAACACAAGTAAACACATGATGCAGTTTTGAAATGAAGGTTTTCGTTATTAAGGGAAAACTAAATCCAAAACTACATATCCATGTGTGAAGAAGTGTTTGCCCCCTGTTAAAGCATAATGTAACTGCTTAATCACGTCTGAGTTCTATTTCTTTAGCCACACCCAGACCTGATTACTGCCACACATGTTCGCAATTAAGAAATCGCATAAATAGGACCTGAAAAAGTGAAGTAGACCAAAAGATCCTCAAAAGCTAGACATCATGCCGAGATCCAAAGACACTTAAAAACAAATAATTGAGATCTACCATTCTAGAAAAAGTTATCAAGCCATTTCTAGAGCTTTGGAACTGCAGCGAATGACAGCAAGAGCTATTATCTACAAATGGCAAAAACAGAACAGTGGAAAACCTTCCCAAGAGTGGCCGGCCAATATTGTCTCATATTTTTAACAACAAAAAATAGATTCAAACAACCTCTGAGCAAAACATTTGGGTAACACTTTATTTCGATGGTCCATTTGACTGTCTACTCAATATCTGTTGATACTGACATTCAACAGACATTTAACTGACTATAAGAAACTTTGCAAGTACATGTCAGCTTACACTAACATTAACCCCAACCTAACAGTCTACTTATAATCTAATGAGAATTATTTGACATGTAACTTAAATTCAACAAACAGACCATCAAAATAAAAATCGACCAACATTTGCAAGTCTCAGAGCAACACTGCAGTGTTTGGATGCTGAATGAATCAAGTAAGCCAAGTATTCAGTTATCCACTCATCAAGAGTCGTTTGCTTCAGTTTGTAACAAGCAAACATTAGATGCTTTTATAATTATCATTTTGGATCCTTGTGGTGTGATAAACAGTGGTTGTACAGTCACTAAGAGCCACTAGGCTGCGCTAGAAGGGAGTGACAACTGGTTATATTCCAGGCCACCATAGAGCAAGTGAGTTGGAATTAGTAGAGGGAACAGCATGGTGAACTAAGGCTACCAACCTGGTTCTAGTTTATTGAGAGCGTTATTGTTGCTGCTCAAATGTGAGTATTGACTGTTTAAGTTTTAATATATTAAATATTTTGCTGAGATGTTCCCTATGTTTATTTCTTGTGTAGACAGGACCTGTTGTCCTGGAGGTGTCAGTCAATGGTGATTGTTTGATGCATACTTTCAATGGACTACACTGTGATCGTTGATTGGGTTTCAAGGAACATTATAAACGGTCATCAGTAGTGTTTTCCAGAAAGTGTGGAACATCGGCTGGTGAACTATCACAGTATTCTGAGACTTGGATTGACACGGTCAGTGACTCTTTATTCTACAATTCTCTATCGTATTTCCCATGAGTATATATCATTGCATCACACTCAAACCATCTAAAGCAGGGGTCATCAACTATATTTGTCAGAGGGTCAGAGTTTTACCAGGCAGTCTCCTTGGGGGCCGGACCCCCAAGAAGAAAATCAAATAAAAAATCTAATGTAACTATTTATTTCGATGGTCCATTTGAGTATTAGTAGACTGTCTACTTAATATCTGTTGATACTGACATTCAACAGACATTTAACTGACTATAAGAAACTTTGCAAGTACATGTCAATTTACACTAACCCTACCCCAACCTAACAGTCTACTTATAATCTAATGAGAATTAGTTGCAAGGTAACTTAAATTCAACAAACGGACCATCAAAATAAAGTGTGACCAAATCTAATTTTGGCTTAACATTATGTTTAATGTTTATACTTGTTCCATTCCATTACATAACTGAAGGCATTTGATTCAGGCTCCATCACCTATACCACAGTTGATCACTAGGAGTGATAGATACTTTGCCTCAACTCAGTTAGGCTAAGTCAACAAGGGGAAATGTAACTTTAGCCATTGATTAAGCACTGTGAGTAGCCCGTTTCAGCATTGTGATTTGAATTCAACCCCACTTAACGTTTCATTTGATATGTGAACATTATTAGTGACCTGTTTTGTTCTGGTACCAGGTTATTTATTTACAATGCTATTTTGAGTTGAGCCAGAATGTTTTTCCTCCTTTTTTTAATCCTGAGGCAGACATCCCAATTCACCCGGAAGTTCAGTGAGTCTCCCGCAAATGCACAGAAACTCCCGGATGCCCGCAAACCAATGATAATCTCCCGGAAATCGTGCGTCTCCCTTCCGCTCCTCAAATACATCGCTCACCCCTCTCCACCGCATCCCTCCTTGCTCTTCACCACACACGTCGTGCGCACTCCGCCTACACCCCACCTGGTCTTCACTTATGCTAAAACCTGTTTAAACAATAAATGCTTAACGCCGGATAGTCTGTCTGAGTGTGTCCTCACTTCGGAGTGTATCCTAAATATAGTCATAAATGGTGGTTATTCTGACAAGAGACTCAGTTCTTGTTATTTTTAGCTGCTTTAATAGTGTGGACCACTATTTTCTTTTTGATCCTCACAATTTTGTAATCCAGTCGCAGGCTGGATTGAACGGCTCGGCGGGCCGGATTCGAGCCATGGGCCGCCAGTTGATCAGTGATCTAAACAGTGATCTGTAATTTTATTTAATTATTGCCTTTGTTTGTGTAGTACAGGGGTGCTCAACCCTGTTCCTGGAGAGCCACAATCCTGCAGATTTCAGTTGCAACCCATATCAAACACACCTGCCTGTAATTATCAAGTGCTGTTCAGGTCCTAATTAATTGGTTCAGGTTTGTTTGATCAGGGTTGCAACTGAAATCTGCAGGAGGGTGGCTCTCCAGGAACAGGGTTGAGCATCCCTGGTGTAGTATATCAGGGCTCAACAATAAGGACTGCCTGATGGCCCGGGGCCAGCGTGAGAGACGCTCGGGACAGTAGACAGGATTTTTACTGTCTTGTTACTAAAGTTTGATTTTAAATTAATGCGACTATTTGTCAATTGCATGCAAATACAGTCTTTTAATTTAGAAACAGTTTGTTTTTAAGCCTTTAAATGCTGCCCTCTCTGTGATGTCGTAAATGCCATATTGCTTTTTGGTTCCTCTTATCTGATTGGATGTTGTGAGCATGCTGTTTTTTTCTGTAACCTGGTAACAACCAGTACAGCAAAGAGACGGCAACATAGCGGCATCATCAGATTATGAGGATTAAAGAAAACACCTGTTTCTAACGTCTTGGAAGCAGACATTTACGTGGGTTCAACACAATGAAAACAATTAAGTGTTTTGCACAGTTTGAGGGCGTGACGGTGACGCAGTGGGTAGCACAATCACCTTACAGCAAGAAGGCTGCTGGTTCGAACCTCAGCTGGGTCAGTTGGCATTTCTGTGTGGAGTTAGTATGATCTCCCTGTATTGGTGTGGGTTTCCTCTGGGTGTTCCGGTTTTCCCCACAGTCCAAACACTTGCTATAGCGGAATTGGGTGAGCTAAATTGGCCTTAGTGTATGTGTGAGAATGAGTGCGTATGGATGTATCCCAGAGATGGGTTGCAGCTGGAAGGGCATCCGTTGTGTATAACACATGCTGGATAAGTTGGCGGTTCATTCCGCTGTGGCGACCACAGACTAAGCCGACAAGAAAATGAATGAACGAATGAATGAATGTACAGTTCATTGAACTGCAATAAAATACCTGCACATTTTCCATACTGCTCTTTTTGTTTGCATAAAACTTTGAATTTTGCTCATCATACATGTTTTAATATATTTTTAAAAAATTTAATTCTAGATTCACAGACGTTTTTTTTGACGTATTGTTTAAAATATGTGGCTAAGAAATGGCTATTAACTTATTTTTTCCCTTTTTTTCTTTTTTTGGTGGGGCCAGTGAAAATTTTGGCAGGGCAAGTAAAAAATCTCAAACACTGGCCAGATCAGGCCAGTAGAAAAAATCCTTAGCGTTGAACCCTGTATACTGTATACTTACACATGGAGAAATTAAAAGAAAAGGGAAAATATCAGGCTTGTGAAGTTTAATTTCAGCATGATAAAAATTCTGTGAACTCCCTCAGAGTAACATCAGTCAGAGAGGAGGTGGTACTTTGCAAATGAATCACGCATTTGGAACAAATCACTTGAATGATCGATTCATTAGCACTAAAACACAATCTACAGGATCAAACCTTCTCTGTCAGTTTTAGTTTTGGTGATCCAGTCCTCCAGACGCTGAAGTTTAGTCCTGATGGCGTCTTTTCTCCTGTCTTTCCCCATCATTGTCTTTCCTTCTTCCTCCTGCACACACACACACACACACACACACAAACATGAGTCAGTTTAGTTTCAGTTCCTGTAAACATGAATTTGTGCTGGAAAGTCAAAGTCTTACAAAATAGTCGGCCATGAGAAATTCAGCTTTGTTTTCATCCGCTGTAGTTGCGACGTCCTCGACCAGAGACTGAATGTCTTTCTCCACATCCACCCTCCGCACAGCCTGATCAATCTGCTTGTGGCTCTAACAGCAAAAACATCCAGCTAATGCATATCAGACAGAAAAACTCACCCCGAAGGCAGTTTATTCATGAAGTTAATAAGCAGATCAAGGATGTAATTGCTTTTAAGTAAAAACTCACTTTAGCAAAAACAAATTCCACAGTATTTCGAAGCCGCTTCATGTGCAGAATTTACGTTTGAAAAATATTTATATTAAAAATAGATACCTTTAGAACTATTTTAAGATATATTCTATAAAAAACAATTCAATAATAATTAAATAATTACATTTTGTTCCTTCATTTTACCAGCAAAACTCATTGAATGTTCATTATTTGGTTTTCGATTTGTAATAGTAACTTAGCATTTGCATTTTTATGATATTATGTTTTCTATTTTTATTTATGGCTAAAATAAAATTTCATTCATTCATTTTCTTTTCGGCTCAGTCCCTTTATTAATCTGGGGTCGCCACAGCGGAATGAACCGCCATATAAAATATCCAGCATATATTTTTATGCAGCGGATGCCCTTCCAGCTGCAACCCATCACTGGTAAACACCTATACACACTCATTCACACACATACACTAGGGCCAATTTTGCCTACCCAATTCACCCTTGTGGGGGAAACCAGAGCACCCAGAGGAAACCCACATAAACATGTGAAGAACATGTAAACTCCACACAGAAATACTAACAGACCCAGCCGAGGCTCAAATCAGAGACCTTCTTGCTGTGAGGCAATCGTGCAACCCACTGCATTGATGAATAAAATGTCTAGTTATACAATGCAAAATTATATTTGCTATTTTATTTTACTAATTATATAATATATATTATTGAAATAATATATGGCGTCACAGTGGCGCAGTGGGTAGCACGATCGCCTCACAGCAAGAACGTTGCTGGTTTGAGCCCCAGCTGGGTCAGTTGGCATTCCCGTGTTCGTGTGGGTTTCCTCTGGGTGCTCCGGTTTCCCCCACAGTCCAAAGACATGAGCTATTGGCTAATTGGTTGAGCTAAATTGGCTGTAGTGTATGTGTGTGAATGAGTATGGATGTTTCCCAGTGCTGGGTTGCAGCTGGAAGGACATCCGCTGCGTAAAACATATGCTAAATAAGTTGACGGTTCATTCCGCTACATACATACATACATATACATATTGTATACACATATATACATGCATACAGGGGAATTCAAAAAGAATACCACAACCTCGAAAATCCCTATTTAATCAAAGATAATGGAAACATGATGGAACCTTGAGTAATTAATCAATATGAAGAACACTTAAAGTAGAAAAACACATGCGTAAAACAAATGCCAAATAAGTTTTCGGTTCATTCAGCTATATGTATATATAT
>CAIGQQ010036337.1:11073-23602 GCA_903798035.1 Danio albolineatus
TATATATATATATATATATATGATGGAACCTTGGGTAATTTCTCGATGTGAAGAACACTTAAAGTAGAAAACAAGTCCACAGATGTTCAATATGACCCCCTCCAGGTACTCGAGTGTCATCAACCTGAAAGTTGAGGTATTATTTTTGAATCACCCTGTATGTGTGTGTATATGTATTTAGATATGTATATAGATTTGTATATGTATATACAAAATTCTAAATATTATTGAGCAGCTTGGTATAATGCTTGATTGTCAGGTCTGGTCCTGTAAATGTCATTAATCTGGCAACCCGTGTGTGCATCGTCATCTTAATAGGGGCAGGTTGAAAACAAACTCCTCTAATATTTGTGTACATTTTGATTCACACCCATGAATTCATAGACGGCTGTAAGTAGGCCTGTCACGATATCTGTTTTTTGTTGTACGATATATTGCACAAAAATATATCACGATAAACGATATTATTATCATTTTAAGGCCATTTTAGGCCACTCATTATATAATGCCAGAATGGCAATATAGCAGCATCATAACGCAAGTACACACTTCAAAAGAACACATCATATTTTGTTCTTAAGAATATTTAATTTAATTTAGTCATTTTAATAATTTAATGATTAGGCATTGGAATCAGAATGTGAAAACACATATTCTAAACAAATAATAATGAATGTTAACAAAAAAAAAAAGCAAGGTAAAAAGTAACAGAGGCTGCGATACCTGCAACCAGATCTATTATCAGTTATCAGGCACCCACATCAAGATATACTTTAGTCATTTATGGTAAATACTATAGTGTTTATTTAACCATACTGACACTGACACCTCCAATAGAGATCGAGAGGTTGTGCAATCAGCTAAAATGTTGCAAGAATTGGTTTTTATGTATGGGCGATATATATTGCATCACCAAAAATTATTGAGGTCATGTCCATGTATTGTGGGATAAGTCGATATATTGATTATTGTGACAGGCCGAACTGTAAGAATGTAAAATATAGATTTGCTCACATGAGTGACTGTCTGTGAATAAACCGTCATGAAGAGACTGTACTTGTTCAGGGTGTTGGACAGAGTCTCTATTCTTTGCTTCTCAAGCTCCTGAACGATCTGAAATACAGGCCAGAATCAGACAAAACTCAGCAACTTCCAGAAAGCATCAAATATAACAACATTCTGAACCTGGTAGCATGTTTTGAGTGTGTTCTCCAGCTTCAGGCGGATGTGGTGACCCTCCATATTAGTGTTGAAATATTCCTCATCAACTCTGACCTGAAGCTCTGCTGATTTACTCAATCTGTTGAACATCTAGACACAAACACCAGACATTTGACATCCAAAAACATATATACTGTACAGATTCATCAAGTCTCAAATACCTTCTGCTTTTCTTTCTCTGTGCAGATTTGCTTGTTTTTCTCCACAAAGCTGAAGAGAGCTTCATGTTCTCTTGTCAGCCCGATTAGCTTCTTTTTCAGCTGTAGAAAAACACATTTCTGCTCATAACTACTTCTCTTGATGGCAAAACAAAACCACACAAATTAATTAATGTACAGTTCAAGTCAAATATATTAGCTCTCCTGTGAGTTTTGTTTCTTTTAAAAATATTTCCCACATGATGTTTAACAGAGCGAGGGATTTTTCTCAGTATGTCTGATAATATTTTTTCTTCTGGAGAAAGGCTTATTTGTTTTATTTTGGCTAGAATAAAAGCAGTTTTTTTTTTATTAAAGAATCTTTTTAAATAAGTTTAATATTATTAGCCTCTTAAGTAATATATTTTTTTGCAGAACAAACCATTGTTGTACAGTAACCCTTTTCCAGTGGCGGTGCTAGCTTGAATGGCACCCTGGGCGAACCACCCAACACCCCCACCTTCTCCCTCAAGCTTATAAATAGTTGGTTTATAGAAGTGTAGGTTTCACAGAGCATGAGTGGTCCGTATTTTATCGGCATGCATGTAAACAAACGGGATTCACATCAGGAGGCAAGGGAACGTTTTTCTGTGCGCATGTATCAGTTTGCTTTCACCAGCGCTGTTTCAGTTGCACAAAAATAACAAACTTGTGCTTGCAAAAGACGGCAAATGTGAATGTAAACACTAACGTCTTTATTCTGGCATTACCAGTCTTGGGATTAATACATTTGCATAAGGTAAACCATATCTCAAAGCTTACTGGGCCACATATGGGCCACATAAAACAACACATTGTCGTTTTGTTTTGCACCGTCTCCCCGTGCCGCCCCCTGCAAAATGCTGCCCTGGGCAATCGCCCATGTCGCCCATGCCTAAATCTGCCACTGCCCTTTTCACACATTGATACTGGTAAATATCTGGGAAATTACCGGAACGACTTTACCGGTTAATTCAATATAGCTGTGTTGACGAAGATTTTTTTTATTCACTTTATTATTCTCTAAAAAAGGATTATCTAAGGCCGAGTACAGACTGCTTGATTTTGACTCGCTGACAGGTTTTGAGAAATCGCAGACAAATGTTGCAACTCAGACTCATTCTGAAAATGTAGTCCTATGTACGTTTCTGGAGATTGCACATTATGTAGTCAAAGGTACGTATGCCGGTCAAATACGCATGACGCCGTTCCTTAGCTCGCCATGTACGTCGGCGCACTTGAGACGCAGTGAGGAGTGAACGACGACTTTGAGGGGTTCGAGTCCGGTGAAGAGCGGTTGCAGAAAGCAGGTAAGACAAAAACAGAATCCAAAAAATAAAATAAACCAGTAAATAACAGGGTGAGAATGCTGTATAGTCTGAAAATGTGGTAAAAATGAGACGAGGGCTTTTTTTTTTTCTGCATTGCTTTTTTTAAATTGATGGTTGGGAGAAGTGTGTGGGTGGGTCAATTGATACAATTTTGGTTGGGTTTAGGAAAGGAGATCTCAAAAAGCGTACACAGCAGCCTCTCGTGGATTTGCAAAAACAAAAAGTGCAAAAATACGTACCTCCCTGGATCTATTTTGCAGCCTCCAGAAACGTACATAGGACTACGTTTTCAGTATGAGCCTGCTCGTGCACGTGAGTGACCGACAATCACACAGTGTGAACTATCAAAGACGTGATCTGAAAGAATCGCAGATGAGTCGCCGATGCCTGTGCGATATTTGGCACGCTAAATATGTCACGGTTGTAGGTGTGTGCGCACTTCTGAGTGTCTGCGTGGTCACATGGTTTTGTTTTGGTGTCCCTCGTGTGTCTGTTACGTCAGTGTGATGTCACGTGCTATGTAGAGCGCTGCTGTCCTGATTAGTCTGACAGCTGCAACTAGTTATCGCGACTATATCTGGACAGCGCGTCTCTTGTCTCGTGTCAGTTCGTTATCGTTTGTGCATTGTTCTCTGTCTGCTCTGGTCTGGTGAGGAGTTTATCTGTGACCGTGATCGGTTTGTTCCACTCCTACCTGCGTACACCTGCCCCGTGAGACGGGAGTTATTTTGCGAGTCCCTGAGCGCGCTCTGTGTGTTCACTAGCGTGTTTATGAATTATTGACTTCGTCAATAAAGAGTTTTACTTGCACTTGGATCCTCTTATATATTACGCACCTCGTCACAAAATATCTGGAGCTATCTGCAATTCAAATCATGCCGTGTGAAATGAGCATTAGCTCAAAATAACATTGGCGATAACCTACAGCCAATGAGAGAGCAGCATCCACTTGTGTGGTTACCTGCAGGCCAGCGGGAGGATGGAGACGTTAAAAGCACTCATTTTGAGTTTATTTGGGCCCAAGAAATGTAGTAAAAACTAGCAGTAATTTGGCAGGAGCTCCTGTGTCTGTTTGACGTGTCATCTGAGCACAACCACAAGTGGGTCGAAAAAAAAAAAGTTGAGCAGAAATTACTAATTCGCTTTAAAGCTAGGTGAGCAAATATGTCAATTTTCTACCCCAGTAAAGGCTTCTTTCTCATTATGTAGTTAATATCTAAAGATATACTATGTGCTTTTGATTGTGAGGTGTAGTTTAGACAAAGTTTTCGGCGATTCTTCCAATTTTAAGGACAGTGTACTCATTTTGCTGCTTGTGGGTTACATTTTGGCGCTTGAGTGATCAAGATGTAAGCGAGAGAATCTTGTTATTTTTCAAAATGAAATATTTTCTTAAATAAAAGATCGTTACACATCTGAGTACCAGGTATCGGTCCGCAGGCCGAGGGGTAGGGGACCACTGATCTAAAGTGCACAATGCTGGTCCAAATCCACTTTTGCTATTTTAAGTATGAGAAACGGCGCATGGTCTAAAAGGCTTGTCCTTATTCTCTGAGTGAGTTATGGGTGTATTTTGAGTGTAACATCCATTAAACCAATCAGAGTTGCATCTCCCATTCCCTTTAAGAGTCAGTTGTGCTATGGCGGATTCAATATTTACATGGTGGAGCAGATTTTAGTTGGTGAATGGTGCGATCTATTTCAGTTACCTCAAAATAGCAACACAACAACAATGCACCCCAACACACCTCCAGACCAGCATAACCATGAGCGCACAAATAACCGCAAATGCAGAACATGGAAATGATGCATGTGCTGAGCTGAAACGAACAATAAAACACTTGCGACTGCCACTGCATTACAGCAGGTGTATGATATGGCCCAATATCTTACTTTTATAGCTGTTTTGTTCCCTCTGAATTGTGTAATTGCAATTTCTTTTTGTAGCACAACAATGGCCTTTTCTAAAACAGAAGAGCTTATAAATCCCAATTTAACATTGCATTGCTTGATCAAATCCCTCAGCTTTAGAGAAACAGGCTTCTAGCTGAATCTTCTTACCTTAATCTGTTCACTCCAGTTTGTAAGAACGAGCTTCCCAGACTTTTCAACTGCATTGTCAAGCTGTGTACATAAAGACTTTATGTAAATGCTGCTGAACATCGTTTTGTAAAATGTATACATGTAGCACAAAATAATAATTAAAAAAATATTATATAATTGTCCAAAATTCAAAATTTGATAAAAATGTACTCATCATCCATAGTACATTCAAGATATACAGTAGATCATATGCAGTACTAGTATTACTAGTGCTTATTGAGTAGTTTCTAGGGCTGGCCGATTAATCGGAAAGTAATCGAAATCAACATTCGGAACCTATAATCGGTCAAATATATTCCAAGTCAATTTTTAAATTACTTTCCCTACTGCATGTGGAGTCATGTGACCCCGCTTATTAAGACTGACTTATACTTATGCGTGGAATGCACAGGTGTTGTTTGGCACAGCCTTTGCGCGGTCGCTTACCTGTGCACCTCTCAAAAAATGTAACCACACATTGCACATTTGCGCTACATTAACGATGATAAGCTGCACCAAAGCCTTGAGACGGCATATTTTTCCCTTATAATAAATTATTAATGTTAAAATATTTGTTTACAGAAGAATATCATTTACAGGATATACAAGAGTTATTTTATTCAGAAGAGGCACTGCTTATTTTCTACTTTCAATATGGAAAACATAATAATAATAATTAATTTTGTTACCGCGTTTTTACATGAAAGAGTGACTGTTGTGTGTTTTAATTTCAGCTGTTCAACATTGAAGTATAATCATAGATGGTGGATAGTGTGTGTTTCCTTTGATTATTTTAAAAGCATGCAATGCACCCCTCATTCAAACATCTCTCACTTGTAATATTTGAGCATATTTACTGTACAAATCTTGTCAGTGAATTATGAAGGAAAATAATTAAACAAATAAATAAAATAATGGTTCATTAACCGTAATTGAGTTAAAATGTTCAATTAATTGAGATTTTGATTTTAGGTCAATTGTAGTAGTTACTACTATTTTCCATTTACTATTAACACATTAAAAAAATGAATAAATAAAAATCATTAACTTCTATGCTCTTACAAATAAAAATAAAAAAGCTGTCACTGACTTGTTATCTTTTCAAAAGGTACCCATTTGTATCTAAATAATCAATATTGGTTTCTTAAAGATATATTTTAGTACCTAAAAAATGCAAGTGTAGCTCATGAAATTTTTAGGTACTAATACACTGTAAAAAAAAAGCAAGTAATACACTTTTTTAAAAAACAGTAAAAAAACGGCCATTAAATTACAGAAATTTACCGTAAAATGAAGGATATTAAATTACGTTATTTTTTATTTTATTTTTTTACAACACTTTTATTTCTGAGATGCATAGAAGGGATACAGTTGTGTCTGGAAGTTAATGCTAATTATTTATATTACTTATTAATTACTCATCTATTGTATTTTATTTACGTCTACGTCTACCCCAACCCTAAACCCAACCATCACAGTCATGTAAAAATATTAATTGTTGTAGTTTCACAAAAAAAAAATAATGCTATATTGATGTATCCACAGATGTATCCACTTTACTGTAAATCTGGTCACTACCAATACATTCATCTATTAAATGGCCAGTGACTGAGTGTGTGTGTGTGTGTGTTTGTCTGTATATATATATATATATTTTTTTTTATCTTCTATATTATTATTATTATTATTATTATTATTATTATTATTATTATTATTGTAATAATAATAATAATTATTATTATTAAGTATTTCTTAAAGCTATAGTTCACCCAAAAATGAACATTCCATCATCATTTACTCACCCTTTAGTATCCTTTTATGAGTAAATAGTAATTAAATTGTCATGTTTGTTTGGACTATTCCTTTAATTTGACATACCGGCCTTTTCCTTTTGCCGTGTTCATCCAGGATTTGCCGGATTTCCTGAGTGGCATCCTGATTGAGAGCGTTTCCCAGAATGCTGAAAGAATAATGCAGGTATACAGTAGTCAGAATTATTAACCCTCCTGAATTATTAGTCCCCCTGTATATTTGTTTTCCTCAATTTCTATTTAACAGAAAGAAAGAACACATTTCTGAACATAATAGTTTTAATAACTCATTTATAATAATTGATTTCTTTTCTTTTTGCCATGATGACAGCACATACCAGATATTAATCAAGATATTCAGCTTAAGTGACATTTAAAGGCTTAACTCTGTTAATTAGGCAAGTTAGGGTAATTAGGCAAGTAATTGTATAGCGATGGTTTGTTCAGTAGACAATCGAAAACAAATATTCCTTAAGGGGGCTAATAATATTGACCTTAAAATGGTTTTAAAATAATTAAAGAAAAAGAATATTATAGAAGCAAAAATAAATTATAGAAGAAAAAATATTATAGGAAATACTGTGAAAAATTCCTTGCTCTGTTAAAAAAACATTTGGGAAATATTTGAACAAGAAAAAAATCACAGGAGGGTGAATAATTCTGACTTCAACAGTAAATGCACAGCAGCACATGAATAATGAAGCAAGAAGACTGATGCAGTGTAGTGACGTACCGGTGGGCATCCGCCGAGGCGAACATCTCATCTGATATGAAGGACCATGCGTGATACGTGGAGCTTTGAAGAGGGAAAAACTGTCAATGAGTTTGCAGAGCAACTGCATCAAATATTAACCTGCTCTGCTGATGTGGTGAAACTCCAGACTGAACAACAATGTTCTTACTTTTTGTTGAATTCTTAGGTTAAAAAGGAGCTGACATGGAACACTCGTGTTGTTTTCGCTTGTTTATACTTAAAGCGTCATTTTTAATGATTTGATCTTTTCGATTTTATGATATTATAAACTACTTAAAGGATTTTAATATATTTTTATGATAAAAAATCCACAAACTTCAAATGAACATTTTAAAATAATATAAACCTAAGAATATATATTTATTGTATTAATATATTGATTTATTTTTTAATATATAATTTAATGTAAAGATATTTGAGATTTTATCAATTTAATAAAAAATAAACATGTAACACTCGCACTAACAAATACTAAAATAATAGCAATGATATACAGTATAATATTAATATATCATTTATTTCTAATTATACTTGTTTTATTTATTGGCAATATCAAAAAAAAAATCATTATACTAATATTTAATATTTAGATTCTAATTAATTATTATTTATAATATCACAAAAAATCATTATGATACAGTATAATATTAATATATTGATTTATTTGTAATATATAATTTAATATTAAATTTAGTCATAAATTTATAAATGAAAGATAAATGAAATCTATAATAAAATAAAATAAAATAAAATATATAAATGAAAAATCAAACACTTGCGCTAACAAAAAAATACTAAAATAATGCAATAATATACAGTATAATGTTATTATATTTAACTATTTATAATTATTATTTGTAATATCACAAAAATCATTATGATATTCATTCATTCATTTTCTTTTCGGCTTAGTCCCTTTATTAATCCGGGGTCGCCACAGCAAAATGAACCGCCAACTTATCCAGCATTTTTTTACGCAGCGGATGCCCTTCCAGCCGCAACCCATCTCTGGGAAACATCCATACACACTCATTCACACTCATACACTACGGACAATTTAGCTTACCCAATTCACCTGTACCACATGTCTTTGGACTTGTGGGGGAAACCGGAGCACCCGGAGGAAACCCACACAACCACGGGGAGAACATGCAAACTCCACACAGAAATGGCAACTGACCCAGCCGAGGCTCAAACCAGTGACCTTCTTGCTGTGAGGTGAACGTGCTACTCACTAAGCCACCGTGGCGCTCATTGTGATGTACAGTATAATATTAATATATTGATTTATTTTTATTATATAATTTAATAATGTAAACATATTTGAGATTTTATTATTTTAATATAAATTAAACATCTAACACTTATTTTAACAAAGAAATATTAAAATAATATTAATGATTTACAGTATAATATTAATATATCATTTATATCTAATGATTTATTTATACATTTGTTTTAATATTTACTGCTAATATCACAAAAATCATTCTTTTAATATGAATGAAACATCTAACACTCATCTAACCGAACAAAAAACTAAATGAATAGGAATGTTATACAGTATAATACTCATTTATCATTGATTTTTTTTTTTATATATATCATTTATTCATTTAAAAATATGTTCGATTTTATTTCAATATAAATGAAAAATCAAACACTCGGACTAACAAAAAATACTAAAATAATAGCATTAATATACAGTATAATGTTAATACATTGAACTATTTATAATTATTATTTATAATATCACAAAAATCATTATGATATACAGTATAATATTCATATATTTTAATGTATAATTTAATGTAAAGATATTTGAGATTTTATTGTTTTAATAAAAATTAAACATCAAACACTCACGCTAACAAAGAAATACTAAAATAATAGCAATGATATGCAGTATAATATTAATAAATCATTTATTTCTAATGATTTATATCTGTATTTTAACATGTATTGGCAATATCACAAAAAATCATTATAATACTAATATTTAGATTTATTTCTAATTAATTATTATTTATAATATCACAAAAATCATTATGATATGCAGTATAATATTAATATATTGTTTTATTTTTTAATACAATTTAATATTGAAAAAATATTTAAGATTTTATTATTTTAATATCAATTAAACATTAAACACTGATTCTAACAAAGAAATATTAAAATATTAATGATTTACAGTATAATATTAATATATCATTTATTTCTAATGATTTATTTATACATTTGTTTTAATATTTACTGCTAATATCACAAAAATCATTCTTTTAATATGAATGAAACATCTAACACTCATCTAACCGAACAAAAAACTAAATGAATAGGAATGTTATACAGTATAATACTCATTTATCATTGATTTTTTTTTTTATATATATCATTTATTCATTTAAAAATATGTTCGATTTTATTTCAATATAAATGAAAAATCAAACACTCGGACTAACAAAAAATACTAAAATAATAGCATTAATATACAGTATAATGTTAATACATTGAACTATTTATAATTATTATTTATAATATCACAAAAATCATTATGATATACAGTATAATATTCATATATTTTAATGTATAATTTAATGTAAAGATATTTGAGATTTTATTGTTTTAATAAAAATTAAACATCAAACACTCACGCTAACAAAGAAATACTAAAATAATAGCAATGATATGCAGTATAATATTAATAAATCATTTATTTCTAATGATTTATATCTGTATTTTAACATGTATTGGCAATATCACAAAAAATCATTATAATACTAATATTTAGATTTATTTCTAATTAATTATTATTTATAATATCACAAAAATCATTATGATATGCAGTATAATATTAATATATTGTTTTATTTTTTAATACAATTTAATATTGAAAAAATATTTAAGATTTTATTATTTTAATATCAATTAAACATTAAACACTGATTCTAACAAAGAAATATTAAAATATTAATGATTTACAGTATAATATTAATATATCATTTATTTCTAATGATTTATTTATACATTTGTTTTAATATTTACTGCTAATATCACAAAAATCATTCTTTTAATATGAATGAAACATCTAACACTCATCTAACCGAACAAAAAACTCAATTAATAGAAATGTTATAATTTATCATAGATTTTTTAATATATAATTTATTCATTTAAAAATATTTTAGATTTTATTTCAAGATAAATAAAAATCAAACACTTGCGCTAACAAAAAAATACTAAAATAATAGCATTAATATACAGTATAATGTTAATACATTGAACTATTTATAATTATTATTTATAATATCACAAAAATCATTATTCATTCATTCATTCATTCATTTTCTTTTCGGCTTAGTCCCTTTATTAATCCGGGGTCGCCACAGCGGAATGAACCGCCAACTTATCCGGCATTTGTTCTACGCAGCGGATGCCCTTCCAGCCACAACCCATCTCTAGGAAACACATCCATACATTCTCATTCGCATACATACACTACGGACAATTTAGCTTACCCAATTCACCTGTACCACATGTCTTTGGACTGTGGGGGAAACCGGAGCACCCGGAGGAAACCCACGCAACCACGGGGAGAACATGCAAACTCCACACAGAAATGCCAACTGGCCCAACCAGGATCTGCCCCAACCGGGGATCGAACCAGCGACCTTCTTGCTGTGAGGCGAACGTGCTACTCACGCGCCACCGTGGCGCCCACAAAAATCATTATATACAGTATAATATTAATATATTTTTAATGCATAATTTAATGTAAAGATATTTTCGATTTTATTGTTTTAATAAAAATTAAACATCAAACACTCACGCTAACAAAGAAATAAAATAACTAAAATAATAGCAATGATGTACTGTTAATATATTGATTTTGTTTTTCAATATATAATTTAATAATGAAAAAATATTTTTGATTGTATTACTTTAAATATAAATTAAACATCAAACACTCGCGCTAGCAAAGAAAAACTAAAATAATATCAATGATATACAGTATAATATTAACATTTCATTTATTTCTAATGATTTTATATTAATTATATAATTTATTAATTTCTTTTTGTTTTAATAGTTACTGCTAATATTACAAAAATCATTATTTTAATATGAATTCAAAATCAAACACTCGCGCTAACAAAGAAAAACTAAAATAATATCAATGATTTATACTGTAATATTAATATATCCAACAATAAATCCAACTTTACCAAAAATAATAATAATGTCGATATATAGAATACTAATATATAACTGATTTCTTATGATATATTCATACTTTTATGTTTTAATGTTTATTGATAATATCACACAAATCAAAAATAATTGTTTTATAGTTTTATGTACAGTACTATATGTATTTTTAATTTTAGGCGGTTCACTGGAGGTCATTAGATGTGCTCACTCACTTGTCACTCATCTCTTTGGAGACTTTAAGAAGTTTTCCTGCAATCTTCTGAAGTCCTTTTGAATAGTTGATCTCCAGTTCAGATCTAGACTCAGAGAAAACAGTGTGTTGTCCTGTGTAGTGTTGTGTTGTGTTGTGTTGTGTTAGTGCTGTGGTTTTGCTAAGGAGACTGTAAAGAATCCTCACTGAGATTCTGCCCTTAACATTTCAAAGCACACTTTCACCATTTTGCAGAACTTTTGCATTGTGTTTTGGCCTCCAGAGTGTATCTTCAGTGTAGTCTAGTCTTAGAGGTCATGCGCTACAAGAGGATGAAAGCAGAGTTTGTTACCTTTGCTGAAACACAGCCTGAAGCTCCTTACAGAAAAACTCTCCATTCTTCGAGATTCTCTTCAGCTCCTGATAGAGCAGGTTATACTGAAACACAACACACACACACCAATCAAAACACACACTACAACATATAAATTTAGCTTTATAGCTAACTCTGGCACAACATGTCATGTACATTGTCCCTGTATAAATAAACCAATAAATAAATAAATAAATAAATATATCTGTCTGTCTATGATTATCCATCCATCCATTTATCCATTCATCTGTTTTCTAGATTTATCTATTTTCCATCAATCCATCTATCCATGTGCTGATCCATCCATCTAGCAATCTATTTATCCTTCCCTTATCCATCCATCCATCCATCCATCCATCCATCCATCCATCCATCCATC
>CAIGQQ010036341.1:0-43316 GCA_903798035.1 Danio albolineatus
ACACAGTTGCCTGGAAGTTTCTAGTTGCCTGAATGTGTATCGGATTTGTTGTCTCGCCACCCTATCAGGCAGTGATTTTGGAATCAGCGAATGCAAGTGAACGTCTATAAAAATATGACAGAAAAAAAAACAAAGGGGAACCTTTTTTTTCTTTTTTTCTCCAAAGAACATATTAGGAAAAAAAGTACTTCAGAGAAACAATTGTACATGATGTAAAAAATTCTTTGTTCTACTATGAACAACATTTTTGTTGAATGAAAAGGTTCCATGGATATTATAAGGTTTTTCTTGGAACTCTCAATGCAAATAAAGAACTTTAAGAGTAAAGGCACCTCAAGAACATGAGACTTCTAACACATCAAAAGTCCAAATATTTATCAAAAACACAAGTTTATAAACAAAATGAGCTTGATGGCATCCTACCTTGGAATGTATCCTTTGAAGACAATTTTACATAATGTAAAGAATCCTTTGTTCTACTATAAATGACCTTTGTAGATTGAAATGATTCCACAAGTTGTTTGTTTGTTTGTTTGTTTGTTTGTTAAAGTCTCTTGTTTGTTCATAAAAGCCTCAATGCCAATAAAGAACTTTAAGAGTGAAGGCATCTGAAGAAACACATTGCAGACAGACTTCCTTGGTCAAAATCCCAAGCTTACTCACAACTTGATGCCATCCTACCTTGGAATGCATCCTTTAAAGACAGCATTTTAGCTTTCAGATGAAGCCAGAGTGTCCGAAACAGCTAACTTGATTAGCTGATTCAGATGTGTTTAATTGGGCTGAAAGGGTTTGGATGACACCAAAGCAGACACTTTCTTCTTACCAATGGCCACTCGCTCTTTGAGTTCGAGCTCAATGTTTTGGCTTAAACAAAGATGACAAGAGGCAACAACACAGTGAGCTTTTGCTATTTTATTGTTGTCAGTCTGGTGACAAACGATGATTTGATAAATTGCATCAAATGATATATAACAGTGTTTTATATTCAACAGTGATTTTTAGTCTCTGCTGTCACTTACATTTTAAGCCCTGCTCATAATGTACAATTTTAGCCACTTTCAGATTCCTGAAAGATTCCTAGTCTGAAATCTGTGATCTTTAGTTGTTCATCATTCATTTAATTGATAGATTTTCCCTCTGATAAATTTCTGCCAGTGACAGAAGATTTTACTATTATATACTTTCCTGCATTATGACTTCCGTTACGATGAGCATCAAACTGAGAACAAACAGCACCGAATCTGCTGACACAATCAGCGCAACAACTTCAAACCACCAAAACAGATTTATTTATTTTATTCTGAATGTTTTATTGAGACACCCTGTTTGCAAAATTACCGCTACAGATTTGTATGTTTGCTGTGGGGTATCATCTCAGAACACGGGTTACTGAATATGTCACAGAGGGACGACGTCAAACTCTTGGTGAGTTTTCTTCCGCATCTGTGTTTCGTGTGTTTCTATTGTTGTTCAGTCTGACATTATGACAACTGGGATGTTACAGTGTGACATGTGGATCATATTCATGCAGTCTGACAAGCCACAATCATTTAGGATTATTAGTGCACACTGTGAGCTAGGCTTTTGATGGAGAGGCTAAAAATGTCCTGCACAGCATTAGTTCTCACAGTGGAATACATCCATGAATTAAATAAACGCATTTGAATATTTAGCAGTTTGGTTAGTAATTGCTAGAATTCTAAAGGGTTAAATTTTCCCAATGGTGATTTTTCAAATCAATACAGCAAAGTTTCATTAAAATGTCAATAAAAAAGTCTCCCAGTCCTTGACTTTTACTAAAATTGTTTATTTTATTGATGTCAAAACTTGTATTGATAAAACCAGATTAAAAAATGAAGCATTTTTAAGACCCAGCAAACTTTACCTATCGTCTATAAATTCTTTAGCTATCATTATATCTCAGGTTTTAGCATTCAGTGTTGCTAGGCAATGTCTTTCAGCCACTGGAATAGCAGGAATGATTAAGTTTCAGTCATTATCCAGTCATTTCAATTGAAACATGTTTCATGTAGGGCCAACAAGTTCATAATACTCACACTCAAAAAATTAATTTTGCTGATTGTTTAAACTATGAGTTGAAACAACACAAACCTTAAGGTTTTTTGTGACAACTTAATGGTTTTATGTTCAATCGACTTAAATTTGTAAAATGATTAAGTTAACTGGTAACACTTTAGAATACTGGTCCATTAGTTAATGTATTTACTAACATTATATGAATAATCTTGTAAAGCATCTATTACCATAGTTCAACATTTACTATTACTTTATTAACATCCAAATTCATGCTTCTTCACATTAGTTAATGCACTGATTTAACATGAACTAATGTTATTTAACTTAAATAATGTTAACTAATGTTAACAAAGATATAATAAACGTATTACTGATTGTTTGTTCATGCTAGTAAATACATTAACTAGTATTAACTAATGGACCGTTATTTTAAAGTGTTACCAGTTAACTTAATTGATTTGTGTTGAGAAAACATGAAGGAATTGTGTGGAACCAAGCATTTTTTACAGTGCATGTTCAGGTTGATCAATTGAATTCGGTGCATTGGGCAACAGAAAGCTGCTTGGTTTATATTTCAACAAATATTTAATGTTTTTTTTTTTTTTTTTTTTTTTTTTTTTACATACAAAATTTAGCCAGAATCTCACTGTGATGGGATCCACCAATTGTCTCCCAGGAGTCACTGATGCGCAGGTTTTTATTAGAGATGCGCATAACAAATTACTTTCAAAAAGCGACTGCCTGCTGGTTTGTCTGACTGACTAATCAACTAGCTGGCGTAACATTAAAAGGAATGGAGTTAAAGACAGAAGTTCTCTGTGAGGGTTTCAGCTTGCTGCTGACAGTCTAATTACTGTTAGACTGTTAACACACTAAAGCACAGCACTCTGTCAGCATGCTAAATCCGTCTGAAGTCTGGCCTGCACTACGGTAGGTGGTAGCAGCGAAACTGGTGTCAAACCACGAATTCTCCCAATGTTCTTATCTAGTTCGCTTGAAATCTAGCTGGCGGCAGAAAGGACTGTGTAACATGCTGAGAAGGAGGACAAGAGGGCATAGCTGCGTTTGACAGGGAGCAACTTAAACCTACTGTGCCATTTCATAGTACATTTTTCTTTCCACCTTGCTAACCAACTCAAATATCACCAGTCATTAGTTATTTTGTGTGTTCCTTCCTCCACTAACATTTTTTTTTGTTCTTGCCACAGGGGCAGACGAGAGTGAGAGGGGACGGAGAAAGATGGAGCGAGAGATTGAGGAGGATAAAATGACAAAATAGAGGACAAGAGGAAATGTAGCGGAGGGAAACGGATGGAGAGAAAGAGGCAATACAGTAGGAGGGTGGTAGAGAAATGTAGGGAAGAGAGAGAGAATGTCCTAGAATAAAGAAAGCATACAGAGCAGATAAACGATGACTGTCACATTACAGCGGAAGTCTCTGGAACATGTCAGTGGCTGATGGTGAAATGCCCACATGGACAAAAGGATGTACAGTGCTCAAATAGAGGGAATTTATTTCTATCCGGTTTTAGTTTACTTGACCTTGACTGTATTTATTTATTTACTTATTTTTTTGCAATATGTTTAGTGGGTGCACTAAATAAACAGACAGACAGAGTAAAAAGCATTTATAATATTTTTTATTTATTTATTTAAATTACTGTAGGTTATTCTGACAACTGTCATGTTATATTATATTCATTTATAGCAATAAATCAAATAAAATATTTTTTTTAAAGTGCATACATTCATCATACATCTCTTTAAATAACCATTCTTTACACATTTATCAAATAGAGAGGTTAAATTGAAAGTTTAAAGCAGGGGTCACCAATCTTGGTCCTGGAGGGTCGGTGTCCCTGCAGGGTTAAGCTCCAACTTGCCTCAACACACCTGTATGGATGTTTCAAGTAGACCTAGTGAGACCTTGATTAGCTTGTTCAGTGTGTGTTTGATTAGGGTTGGAGCTAAAGTCTGCAGGACACTGGCCCTCCAGGAACAAGTTTGGTGACCCCTGGTTTAAAGAGATTTGCAGACAAATTTATAAATACATGATATGGTTTTATTTCAATTAAAAAATGTTCATCTTTAAATATATGACAACATATAACTCAAAAAATTGCTGAGATGTTGATTCAATAATTTATGGGACTGATTCAATAAAATATATCTAAAAACGTATCCTGTGTTGTAATAATACAATGATTATAACTGAATGATTTTCTGAATGAAAGAGTTTGTTTATTTTAAAAATCGCCCAGCAGGAAAAGGATGTCAAAATGACATCAGATTGATGTTGTACCCCAACATCGTGGGACGTTGCATTTTGTTTGGAAATGAAAATTGGGTTAACATCAGAAGCCAACGTCAGGGCAGTGTCAATGTCCAACGTCGGACAGGCGTTGCATTTTGGTTACTTTCCAACACAACCTAAAAACAACAAAATATCAATGTCTAATGATATTACAGCTTGACATTGTCTGGACGTTACTATTACGACGTCTATCAGATGTTGGATTTTGGTTGCCGAATAAATGTCATTATTTGAAGTCAATTTGACATTGGTTTAAGATGTTGACTCGACATTAAATTTTGGTCACTTTCCAGCACAACCTAAAATCAACCAAATATCAACATCATTTTTATATTGTTATTGGACATCAAAATAATGCTGTCCTAATATTAACTTTTTATGAAGTTGTGTTTCTGCTTGGTCAGAATGGCCAACTGCTCTCTCACAGTTTTACTCATAATATTTACACCTTACTCTGTAATCACACTGTAATCTGTAATACTAGGCTCTTCTGAGATTTACAACCCCAAATGTGTTTTCCCAACTGTTACACGATATTTTATAATGGCAGGCCTATTGAGCATAAATCTTTATTTGGCTGATCTCAACTGAAAAGAATACTCATTAAGTTGGAATGTTTTTGCAAAGAGCTGCTATCTAGAAATATTCCTAAACCCAGGAAAAACAAAACAAAACTGGTATACGTGCAATAAAAGTCACCAGTTCAAAAAGCAATGAAAATATAAATAATATTTAAAAAAAAAAACTTCTCTGGCTTTCTTCTGTTCAACATCAGTGTGTGTTAGTACAGTCAAGGAAAATAAATATAACTGATTATCTCATTCTGTTACTCACACACATCTAAATTAGGAATGATTTTTCTAACCTGTGTTTGTATGTGTCAATGGAGAAACAGAGCAGGCACGACACAGGCGGCCACTATAACAAAAGCACATTCCTTATCAGCCCACATTCTAGTGAACCCTCGCAAAATTCCAACTGGCACGACAACATTTCCAAACTATATCACCATGAGGTCATTGTTTGAAATGCAATTTGTCTTTCTAATGTTCAGGAACATTCAAGAGTAGAGCCACATGTCTAGTAGACTCACAACACTAACACTGATGCAATATCTTTGATTGTTGGGATGCACTAATATGGACATTTCTCTGTTATGTCATTGTTTAGTTAGCTTTGGTAGCCACAAACAATACCACACACTGTAAAAAAATGTCATTCATTCATGTTGTCCCAACATAAATCATGTAAGTTAACTTGAGTTGTGTAAATGGATCAACAAATGCAAGTGGATTGAACATAAAACAATCAAGCTGCCCCAAAAGAATGTCAAGAATTGTGTTGTTTCAGCTCATTTTAAAGAATTAGTTTGAACATAACGTGTGCATAACTTGTAAAACACAAAATACTGAGAAATTACTTACTGTCTTAATTCATGTTTGTTTGGTAATTGTTTCTCAGGGGGACGTAAGGGGATGAGAATCCCAGGCTGAATTACCTACAGTTTTTCTACAAACAACAGGTCATGTGGTTTAATTGTCATCCGAATCCACATCTCAGAGTTTCACATCTTCCTCAAATCAGAGTTTCTAAGGATGAATCCAAAAGTTATTTTGCGAATCGTTTTTGACCACTGAAATTCACCGTACAGTTGCACTTCATGGTAATTTGCATCCAAACTGCAACATCTTGCTTATTAAAAAGAACACACAATACCAAAGTGCTAGAAATGTAAGGTCTGTGTACTTTGTTTATAATTGACTAGCTGTCAAAAGTGGCCTTTTTTGAGTCATGTTGTGGTCCAGTGTAATTGGCGGTTATCATGACAATTATGTCAGCATTGATGCCGATTACTAGTGTGAATCTAGTGTGTTTCATAAGAGTTAGAGTTAAACTTTACAGGGAAGTGGATCCCATGGGCTATATTTAAGGATCCCACATATAACATAAATACTAGGATCTGACTGAGCATGTGAATATTCATGTATACATAGTTCCAGTCTTGTACGATTACCATCTCAATAATTACATTGTGTTTAATCACAGATGTCCCCATAAGAAACAATCACCTTCTCAATCGAACTTTCCTTTTGTCATTTCCCTAATTGTGCTCCGCTTTAGCTAAACATTTCTTTAATGCCCTACTTTAAGTTATTAAGTTTATGTTATTAAGAATCAGAGTTTAAGCGCCTGTTTGTCATAAAATAATGACAAGAAGCCATCCACAAATACTGTGTGAATTTACATACAGTACATTTCATAAATTCTAAAGCTATTTCAGGGTTCAACACTAAGGATTTTTTCTGCTGGCCCGATTGGACCAGTGGTTCAGATTTTTACTTGCCCTGCCAAATTGGTCACTGGCCCCACCAGAAAAATGTTAATTGCTATTTCTTAGCCACATATTCTAAATAATGTGTCAAAAATAATTTCTAAAAATGTTAAGGAAACTGTGCAGGTATATTATTGCAAAACAAAACCTGGCTGACTAATAAATGACAGCAAAACATCACAAAACAGACATTTTCTTTTAGCCTCATAATTTGATGTTGCCGTCATGTTGTCGTCTCTTCGCTGTGTTGGTTTTTACCAGGTTACGGAAAAAAAATAACGTCCTCACGACATCCAATCAGATAAGAGGAACCCAAAAAAGCAATATGGTATGTACGACTTCACAGAGAAGGTAGCATTCAAATACTTGAAAGCACAAACTATTTCTCAATTTCAAGACTATATATGCACGCAATTGACCAATAGTCGCAGGCAAAGTAAAATTTAGTGACAAGGCAGCACTGGCCTGATCGGGCCAGTAATGATTCTGTCTACTGTCCCGAGCATCTCTCACACTGTCCCCGGGCCATCGGGCAGTCCTTATTGTTGAGCCCTGTATTTATAAACCAGCATCTGAACTTCAAGTGATCGTTACATTCAGGTGATCGAGATTTGTCTACTTTAAATCCACGTCCACTCAAGTTTTTTCTTTCTTGTCTTTCAATAATAATTAAAAAAAAACACATTCCTGCATCTACAAAATCTTTATCCACATAAAAAATGCAAAAATGCCATATGAAGCGCTGTCAATAGTATGCCAAAGCAACAGGTGGTGATAAAAGTCATGTTGGTCAATCTAAAGCCTCAAAAAAGAGTTAGATTTTTTGATAAGCAGGGTCAGCACCAGAATGGGAGACCACTTGGGAAAACCAGGTTGCTGTTGGAAGTTTTATTAGTGAGGCCAGCTGGCAGGGGTGGCTTAATACCATAGTTCTGGGTTTGGTTTGATACCAGAATGTAATACCTCAGTACTTATACTAAATCAATAGATGACAAATAACCAGTCTTGAAAGATAAGTGAATTCAAAACTTTATTTGAAAAATAACAAATAAATGATAATATATTTGTTTCAAATATTATGCTTGACATGATTTGACTTTAACACGATTTGTAGCAATGATTGCATACAAATGCAGTCTGTGCATTTACCTTCATCGGCTGTTTTTGTATGCAATACATTGCTAATATCCTTGTTTTATATACTGTATTTGGGCACATTGATGGATCTTTGTTTGTGTGATGACCCATCGCATCGCTCTTTTGTGAATTTTACAGGTTTCAGCAGCAAACTGTGAAGCGCAAGAACTTCGGAATTGCAATGTGTCAAATACCGAATTAAGCCGAATTATTAAACCATTTGAAAAATTATAAGTACCAGTATTTTTCCAGTACCAGTATACAGCGCACCACAACCAGGAGGGGGTCCTTACCATCTCCATCCAGCTCAAACCTCATAGCTAACAGATTTTCTTTCAAACAGAGACTGTGAGCAAACTTGTCCATCTGATTCACTAATCCTCAATTCAGACAGAGAAAGCGCTCTGGGCTGGGCTCTGTTTTGTTTCAGGCCGAGCAGACACACAGATGCTCTCAAGGCCTGCAGCAAGCCATCGCTATTATCAACAGAGCATTGTCTGCACATAATGCACATAAAGCACATAATGACTAGTCCCATTCGACTGGTCTGTTTGCTCTGCCTCAAGACAGTCATTATAATGATCCAGAAAAGATTCAGCTGTGATCATTTCATCAACTGTGTGTGCAAATCCTAGGGCTGAAATGTCTTATTCTACTCAAAAAGAAAAAAAAAATCCAAGGATAAATTTCAGCATGGTTTTTGCTGGACTAATTGGTAAACCAGCTTGGACTTCCTGTCAGCTTTTTCTACATAATTAAATACTTTTATCTATAATGAATGCATTTAACTGATCTGATTTAACTTAAATGCAAGTGTAATCATATTACATTTTTTTAAATATTTGCATTTCAAATACATACAATTCTGAACTTTCAAAAAAAATACAATAAATAAATAAATAAAAAATATGTGACAATAAAAACTGAAGACAGAATATGAAAAAATACTGACTAAAAATACTGGAATAAATAACAATATGTAACAATAAAGACTGAAATAATTCTGAGTAAAAATACAAAATAAAAGAATACTGGAACAAATAAATTAATTAATAAATTAATTAATGAATTAATCATTTAAAAAAACAATCAAACAAATATATAAATAAATAAATAAATAAATAAATAAATAAATAAATAAATAAATAAACTACTAACTAAAATACAGGAATAAAAAATTTTTTAATTACATTAAAATAAATTAATTTAGTAATTTATCATTTTATAATATGGTTAAATGTTACTTTTAAGAGTAATAAAGGTGTTGTAGACAATTTTAATAATCAACGTGTCCTTTTATATAAACTAAGAAATTTAGTTTTATACATCCTGTACCACCCAGCCTTCCCCCTTGCTAATTATAAGAAAACAAACTACATATCAATCCACTGTGATATAAAAGAAACATTAAACTGAGGTGAAATCATTTGCTTCTTATTGTACATTAACAGAAAAATATTGACACAATAATAAACACTGCATCTAGTATAAATCAACATCAACATACACCGCAAACCAGAAACATAAGCTCACAGTAATGTAACTTTAGCTGACGTAGCTGTGCAGTGCATCAAAAAGTGAAGTATAATATCCATTAACTAAAGTTGTATGTAATGCAATGGAGCACGTGTGGGATACACGGCTCCATTAAACGCGAGGCATTATCACAGCCTTTGAAAAACTCACTGGCTTACTTTGACTGTCAGCTGTTCTTTTGCTACCTTGCAAACATTGATATAGAGCAATTCCATGTAAATGTCAACTTCGACATAAAAAAATAATAATAATTTTTTGACCAAAATAGCGAAGCACTTTTTAGTTTTGTTTTGTTTTGTGTAGGCTTATATTTTACAGTACTCTAAAAATACTCAAAATTATCTGTCAATGTTTTCAAACAATATTTGATTTACCAAAGTCAATTTCCAATTTCATATCTGTCACATTCACAACGGAGAGGTGTCACATCCAACAATGCTTTTTGCAACCTCCTGTTCTATAGAGTGGTAAATTTTATCTTTTTGATTAGCATTGAATCTTTTGTGTTGTGCAGTTTAATTCACAGAATTTCTACAAAATATCTTGTATACTGTACACTCACATACTTTTTTTAGTCACATCCATAACGCAAGTTTATTTTCCTCAGCTAAAATTTTAGAAATGTTTACAGATTGATATTTTTCTAATCCCATAACTCTGTGTTTCCATTTCGCTGGAATTGATCTATGGGTGCTTCCACACATGCCTTTTTTTGTTCGGTTGAATCGCACTAGAGTTTGTTTTTGGTCGTTTGACCAAAAAAAGCATACCAAGACCTACTTGAAGAGGTGGTCTCGGTGCGCTTTCAAACGAACCCTGGATCGGTTAATTTGTGGTGAGAACATGATCCAGACCCAACAGCAAAAAGTACTGCACCTTTTTGGTGCAGCTGCCTAATCCAGCTGCCGTAGTTCGATGCGCTGTCCCATCTTATGGGGTTTGGAGGAAAAATATTTGTTGACAGCGCTTTATCAATAGTTTTAAACAGATAGAGAGAAAGAGAAAAAGAGAGGGAAAAACATTACCAATGGCACACCAAAATTTATTCCCGCCACGGCTACATTACAGCTTCTCATTCAAACTCTTCAGTTGTTGCTGTTTTTTTTTTTTTTTTTTTTTTTTTAATAGCGGGTTATAATCACACCAAAACATGTTAAAGGATAAGTAAATTATAACAGAGCAAACTCTGCTGTAATTGCAGTAGTGCTGTGCGTTATTTGTTTAACCATTTAAGGTGACATGCTGACTGACTGACTGACTGACATGTGCGCGATGCATGAGGCCAGCAAATACGACGTAGCTTTCAGTTATGATGAGCACAGTTTCCATAATTATACTTTATTTATAGATAAAAGTCTGCAGTTCAGCATACAATGACTTTATCTTGCTAGTCATTTCACTTTACTTCAGGACGCATCAATGTCGTTCTGTTGGTCTATTGGAGACATTCATAAATATTTCTAGCAAATCTAATACAGTTTTTCCCAATTGATTACACACTTTTTTGAAAGCATGCCTCATGTTGTCAGAACTCTACACACAAAAAACACGCACACAATGGGCAAAACCCTTCAATTCTCCTGCAAAATGAAACTTTACATTCAAAACAATGTAATTTCTTCTCAAAATGGTATTTTGTTTTCAAATGACACACAAAAACCATTACATGAAAAAACATACAGTATATAAGAACCAGTTGATCACTGATGTGCTTAATGTAAAACACTATGAGCACTTCTTCTCCATTCATCATAATTACTGCAGGCAATACATGCAGTAGGCTCATATAAGTGGATTGTAAAATATTTCAGAATATTGTTTTTTATACAAAACACACAAATACACAGTACCAAATATATTTTACTGTATGTTTCCCACAAAAAAAAACAGTGTACACAGTGTTTATCCCAACCAACACACAGTTGAACATAACATGGTCTACATAAACCATCAACAGAAGTATTTACTGAATATAGTTACATGTGTGACAAGTTTACCCATGTCATGAGTTAGTAATCAGTGTGTTCCTTATGAAAACGAGAGATTTTCCTCATGGAGATTGTGCCAAATGCACAATGCGTGTTTTGAAAATAGTGTGTTTTAAGCCTACAATTTGAGTGTAAAGCAGGAATTGTGCTTGTAGTTTAGCAGAATTGGTTCAGGGGGTTGGTGCATCAGTTACATGCTGTAGTCATTGTGTCTGAAGTACAAGTAATTGTGTAAACAACTAATAAAACTGTAAATGTTGGAGACATCCTCGCTATATAAATGCACTAAATCACACTTCAGCAGTGTTTATTTGAGAGAACACAAGAAAATCTGTGCTTGAGCAGCGTTTATTTGAGGGGGCGTGCAAGAAGTTTTGTGGATACAGAGAAAATCGGCACACAAGTAAAGATTTGCATTCTTGTATTACTTAAACAATATCTCCACTTGTAATAAGGCAATCACGACATTTGTCATTGAAATAACCCCGTAGGTAGTTAAAGATCTGTGATCTGTGCCAGCCGCCACAGCTGGAAAAAATCCTGGAGAAAACACTGCTACCTGATGGATCATTGGTAATATTTCAGGGAGATGACCATGTCGCAGTTTAGCTAAATTAACTCATGCCTCCTAACGCCTTCACCGATTACAATGCATTAAAACATTGTTTTCCAGCCGCAGCTACTCTTCAACCTTGAAATGTATAGTTTGTCTAAAGCAGTGGTTCTCACACTGCGGTACGCGTACTAGTGGTACACAAGCTTCCTTCTAGTGGTACGCGGAGGAATCTCTGAATAACTAAAGTAAAAAAATGAACACACTTTTAACCCTTTGACGTGTACGATAACACTGATGTGATCAGTAAATTGATTTTAATAGTCTAAACCTTTTATTCAAGTGGCTGCCAATAATAAATATTCTTAATTAGAAAAAATTATCTGCCTTGTTTTTGAACTGTGCAGTGCTACTAGTGTTAAATTAGGCCTACTACGCTACTGTACTTCAATACCGGTTATTATGGTGGTACTTGGAGAGACAATTTTTTTTATGAGGTGGTACTTGGTGAAAAAAGCTTGAGAACCACTGGTCTAAAGTGATGTATACAAACTATATAGTATACTATTACCAGGATACAATCAGCCAATGGAGCGACATTTTGTGTCTGCCAGTTTGTTTACTTGTGGCAATCCCATTGGCATTTTACCACATGTTAATTCTGACCAATCGAAAAGCACTTTAGGAAATATGTTTAATGACATCTGGCCAATGAGTGATGTGGATTTAGTCACATGACTGCATTTTTGTTCTTTTCAACTGATTCGGACCAAAGCTATCAGTGTGATGTGAAAAGGACCCAAAACGGCAGGAAAATGCTACAATGTATCATTTGTTGACCTTGGTCTGGACCAAATGAACCGAACCACAGATGTGAAAGCACCATGTATCTCTTAGGTCACCTTTCAGTTACATAACCAATTATTGGGATCATGGAACAACAAGAAAAGCTCTCATTATTTGATGATGATGATGATGATCAAAGATCAGCCAGCTAAGACCTGCTTTTTTGACAAGCTTTTAACGTCTGTGTGAAATCAAAATTGCTCACATTGTTATTCTTTAGGTGAACAATTAACACAAGTTAATCCACTGAGAATAAATGTTTGTTTTGGTAATCTTCAACCCAAGTCCTACCATTTGCTTCTGTATTTGGAGTGGTGGTTCTTCTCAGCTGACATCAGTTTGACACCTTCAGCTACAATATTCTCAAAAACACCCCTCTTACCATTGGTTTGCTATGAGGGAATGACGCACATAAAGAAAGTCCCGCTCTCTACTCAATATTTAAATTCAGTTGGAAGTACATCAACATGTTGTAATAAAGGTCTTACATTTTAGAGTCGCAAAGGACGGTTCCTCCATAAACACTCAATATCCACTCCACACATCCCTTTCTATCATTCTTATTTACAAATTCATGCATAAAAGCATTGATACTGCAGTCCTCTTTCTTTCACAAAACCTTGCTGTTTACCCAGATTAAGTCAAAGCTCAAATTGAGGTTAATACCTAGATAAACACATGCAGTCATGCAAAACAAGGTCAGGACGAGCAGCTCAAACCAGAGCTTCTGTTCCCCCAATATTACTGTATAGAGCCATTTCTCATAATGAAGTTTATAGCAAAAAAAGTCTCAGTTCAGTGATTCGAGACAGTTTCACTGATCACACTGACCATTAGCTTCACATCTCTATTTCACAGCAGCTTCAGAGCAACCACAGTCAAGGCAGTAAAGCTTAAACTACTGTATACTTTTATATACACTATTATTTCTCTTTAGTAACAAGCAATAAAAGCTGTGTATATAGAGTTGCAAGCCACATTTACATGTTATTAAGATTTATTTTTTTCAGTCCAATCAAAGGTACACACTTACACAGGAGTAAATGGAATCTGAAATGTTTTAAGCTTGTCCAGTTCCACCACTCCCAGAGGCAGTTGAAAATGTATTTAACAATGTATTTTGCTTTTGCAATGTAAACGGTCATGCGGTCAAAAGCAATTGAACAGCTACAAAACGTCTCCTCTCTGCTCTGACTTTATTCATAAACATCATAGGACATGTTTTTGAAGCATGTTAGCCACAGGCATAGCTGCCAGAACGTATATGTTTGGCTTTAAGGGTGAAACATGTATAAAAAAATTCTAACAAGCTCACAGCATTTAATGCAGTTTACATCAATAAGAACAAAAAATCTGCTGATTTGCTCCTTTTTTTCTTGTCTACTTTTAAGTTAATATTTAAATGATGCAAGCATATTTCAGATTATCAGATCAAAAGGTCAGATAAGGCACATCCTCCTCTCAAAGAAATCAGAGAAAGTAGGTTAAAGTGGACAAAACTGAAAGAATAAAACACCAGATGTAATCTAGTAATGCACAGTAATTTAATCTAGAGTAATCTGTTATTGTTGCATTTAATATGTCTTTTTCACATTTTACAAACAAAAATAGTCCACTCAAAAAACAGTGCAACAAAAAACAGCACAAAGAAACTCAAACGGGTGTCACCCAAATTCACACCAGGGTTTGTGCAGCCATATTTTTCATTAATTCATTCATTCACTCTCCTTTAGCTTAGTCCCTTATTTATCAGGGGTTGCCACAGCGGAATGAACTGCCAACTATTCCACCATACAGTATGTTTTACGTAGCGGATGCCCTTCCAGCCACAAACAAGTACTGGGAAACACCCTTACACTCTCAAATTTACACACATGCTCATACACTACCCCCCAATTTAGTTAATCTAATTCGATTATACCCATGTCTTTGAACTGTGGGGGAAACCGGAGCACCCAGAGGAAACCCACGCAAACATGGAGAGAACATGCAAACTCCACACTGAAATGCCAACTGGTCCAGTCAGGACCCAAACTAGAAACCTTCTTGCTGTGAGTGCTAACCACAGAGCCACCATGCCACCCATATTTTTCATTGTTTGGTCGAATTTTAAGCCAATTAAAAAAATATGTGCATGATATTTTACATTGTAAAAACTAAACCTCAAATGTATGCATGCTTAAAGGGCACCTTTGATGAAAAATCTACTTTTTAAGCTGTTTGGACAGTCATATACAGTTATAGTGTATAGACGGTCATTTTGGGGTAGTATAAACACACCCAGTCCTTTTTTTTCAATTTAAAAGCATAAAAACGGTGGACCAATTGGAGCGGTTTTGAGATCGAACGCAACTTGACGTAGGAGTGCAGTCTTCCCGCCCACCGAATTGATTGACAGCTGCGTATTAACATGTCTCCGTAGTAACTGGTATAATCACATCAACAAGACAGGACGTGCGCAAAGCAACCGGGAATAAAAGGTCTGTTCAGTTCGCGAAGGTCATCAATCATCATCAAATGTGATCAAGAGTGAGTTTCACAAGTTTAACACGTGTTTAAAACAGTGCATGTTTGTAATGAACTACAGCCATTTACTTCAGCTTTACTTCATCACCACAGCCGCGTGTCAGCAAAAAAGATGCTTCAATCTCGGTTTGTTGACATTAAATCAGGTTTATTGTGTACATTAACATAACAGATATCCATACAGCAGTGGAGATTAACCCGTATCCTTTCACATTTGCTTGCAAAAGCGCGCGCTGTCTGTGTGTGTGTGTGTGCGCGCGCGTACGTGCGTGAACGAACTCTATAACTGCATTGTGCGTGACTCATCGTTGCAACTCCTTAACAAACACATTAAACAGTGGTAAAGTTCTTACTGTTGTATTTCTCAAACATAGTGAGATCTGCTTCCCTTACATATATTCCTGTTGTGTCTGTGTGTCTGACGCAGCCGAGGGCGGAGATTGAGGCACGTTGACGGGAACGGTGGGCGGGGAGAACTATTCTTAAAGGGCCAGTGCAAAAAACAGGAAAAAGTTGTTTAGAGCTATATTGGAAGAGCTTTAGAGAGCTATAATTAATAATCTGATGGGTATTTTGAGCTGAAACTTTACAGACAAATTCTGCTGACACAAAAGACGTATATTAAATATAAAAAAAGGGGTCATGTATGTGCCCTTTAAAAGAAAAAGGAACTAATATATGCATGCAAATGTACACAAATAACCACTCTTGTGATTTCCTATTCCAAAACGTGGTTTGTTATAGAGACTTAAAGGAGAAGTTCACCTAAAATTTACCAAAAATGTAAAATGTGTCATAATTTATTCACTTGTATTTACTTGTTTAAAAACTATGGGCTGTGGTCGAGTGGGTTTCCTCCAGGTGCTTCGGTTTCCCCCACAGTCCCAAGACATGTGGTATAGGTGAATTGGGTAAGCTAAATTGTCCTTAGTGTATGAGTGTGAATGAGTGTGTATGGATGTTTCACAGAGATTCCCAGGTTGCAGCTGGAAGGTCATCCGCAGCGTAAAACATATAAGTTGGCGGTTCATTGCGCTGTGGTGACCCCAGATTTATAAAAGGACTAAGCCAAAAAAAGAAAATGAATGAATGAATGATTGTTTAAAACCTATTTGATTTTCTTTTTTCTGTTGAACACAGAAGAAGATATTTAGAAAAATGTTGGTTGCTAGGACACAGTGACTTCCATAGTAATTTGATGGATCCCAGCAACCAGTATTCTTTAAACTATCTTCTTTTGTCTTCAACAGAAGAAAGAAACCCATAAAGGTTAAAACCACACGAGGGAGAGTAAATAATGAGGTAATTTTCATTTCTGGTTGAACTATCCCTTTAAAGTGAACTATTTCTTTAAGAAAAGACTGTTTTTAATGAGCAGAAAAAAGCACTTTCCATTTCAAATGCCCTTTATTAGCTTGCGCTCCAAATATTGCTTATTTCGTCGTATCCTGAAGAGGCGCAAAGATAACAAACACATTCAAGCTAAATGGGTGAGGGAATTTCTCGCTTTATTGCTCTCTGGTGACAAATGACATGCACAAGAATTCCAACTTTTTATATCTTTTCATTGCAAAGCAAACTGACAACAGCAGCAAGAGTCAAATTACTCTCAGCAGCAATTGCCTTCGGAGCTGAAGCAAATAACGTTTGAGCCAACCATTTCTAGGAAAGGTAAATGAGCGCTGACAGCTAATTTCAGTATCCGCGAGGAAAACTGTTCAAGGATTAGTTCGCACAAAAAAATGACAAATCTTTAATTTGCTCATCCCCATGTTGCTCCCAACCCATCCGGCTTTCTTTATACAACAGGTATCTTGTACTGGTAGCTCTTTTCTATGCATTGATGATTAACAGAGTCTGGAGCTTTTAACTCTAACATAATATTTAAAGACCATAACGTAGTCTATAAGAATACTGCACCATATTCACAATCTTCTAAAGTCACATGATATCTGAACAAGCTGATATTCCACTATTCACTGACAATGTTTCCGTTCCCAGTAGTATCACCAAATAATTGTGTAAAGATTCTGATTCCTCAGCAAATCATTCTAAAGCTGCATTTACACTGCATTGTTCAAGTGACCCAATTCCGATTTTTTACTCCCATGTGGAACAGATCAGATATGGCCCGTATGTGTAAGCAGAAAAAAAAAATCACATGGATTCTGATTTACTCAAAGCAGATTCAGGCCTTCTTCATATGTTGAAATGTATCCGATATGAATTAGATCTGAGCCCTCGTATCTGCAGTGTAAGCAGGTAGATTAGATTTTCACCTGTCAATGTAAACTGTAAAAAGATGTAAACTCTGACGCTACCATTTCAAAACATCCCAAACCTTAAACCTTATATAACAGGGCAAAAAAGCTTTTATCCCATCGTGTAGCACAAGTATTTAAAGGGATGGCCCACTACGATATCATATTTTAAGCTTTAGTTGATGTGTAATGTTGCTGTGTGAAAATAAACCACATCTCTGAATGTAATATGACATAATAAGACATTAGCTTTTACAGAATTAGATTAGCAAAGCCTACAGGGAACAAAGTTTAGGGACTACAAAAAAATACAACCGGGCTAGTGAGATCACGGGGGCTTCCGGTCAGTGCATTCACCATGCGCCTACACCATGCACAGCAATAGGGTGTGGCCAGAGGCGCTGTAATGTTATAGTAGAGAAAGCTAAAATACCGCCCAAACACAGCTATGTCCACAGAGCTCATTCTGCTTCTGTATTTGGGCTTCCAAAGGACACGACAAAAAGAGAGAAGTGCTTACAGTTTAATTTAGTTATGTTACAGAGAATTATAAAAAAATATATAGCTCTAGCTCTAGGACAGCTTCCAGAATCTCTCCCAGTTCAGTGCTAGATTCGCTTAAAACCGAAGAAAATGTGGATTGTAAGCCACAAACTATAAGTATTTTTATTTGTTAAAATTGATCTATTACATGCACACTTTCTAGCGTTAATGGTATATTGTAGCGGGGACATAAAGTAGGATGCAAACAACGGGAAATGCCATTTGGCACCGCCAAAATCATATTTATTCGTCATACCACTGTAAACACACACAATCTTCAGCTACTTGTGCAGTTGCTATCCCTGCATTCTACATCTCAAATAACAAACTCGCAAAAGATATGTGAACGTTTCATATTACTTACAAATGCTTATTCTGAATATATGTTAAAGACACTTGTCAGATTTTATTTTAGAGAGCAGGCGTGAGGTTCAGCTGTGTGCTCATAATTTTCTGTATAATCTAACAGTTCTCTGACTGACTGTTTACACAGCGTAAGAAGCACGTGCTTGAAGGTACATGACGCTTCCTGGTGACGTGGAGCCAATCCGCAAATCACAACACATTATGTTAGCTGACCAATCAGAGCCTCTTGAGACGAGCATTTCAGAGGACTTAGGAAATATGACAGTCATATTCATTTTAGCTGAGTAGCTATATAATCAAAGTAAGGTATATGAAAAATAACGTGATTTTATACAAATGAAGCATAAGCACACATTGCTTTGCATCTTACAAACACAACCAAGCCTCAAAAATATACTGTGGACCACCTTTTTAAGGATGTTAATGAAAGAGCACGAGAACAACATCCACCATATACACAATATAAACTAATATAAAACTATTGCATACAAAAAGTGCATAAATCAAGCTATGGACATGACAATAAAATCTTAACTAGTGTAAATTAAAAGAATATAGAGAAATGATACTTTTCTGTCGTTAACTATAGCAAAACAACTTAAAACAAAACCCTGCGAAGACATTACATACAGGAACGGAGAAAAGAGCGCTCTTTTATTATCAGCTTTGTCAATGTCAGTCATTGCCCGCTGTTTTTGTTTTTTCCTGCTTATTGTGCCTTTTGTCTTGTGCTGTGTCAATGCAGACAATCGGATATGAGTCACTTTTAAAAGATGATGTAAACGGGTCATCAAAAAAAAAAAACATTTGCTCTTAAATGATATGCTGCTAAACATATGAAAGCACATAGAAAAGTCAGCACAGATGTAAAAAGAAATCAGTTTTAATAAACATATTTACTTTGCAATATCAATGAGAGTAAATTTAGTATATGCTGTAAATGGTGTGCAAAAGTATGATACTTTTGTCATTTAAAACAGAATACATTTAAGTTCCATAGATGTCGAAATTAAAATCTTTTCTTGATCCATGTTCCTGTGCGTTTCAGCGAATCTCCATGAATGCGCAGGCAAATGAGATCTGTCCTTGGTTTTGATTACACACATACTGCATGAAGACGTCAAAGAGAGAAACTGGTGTATTCTGAAGATTAATGTTCAGACATGAAATAGGATTGTTGGTTTCATTTAACACGCTAAATTCCCCACCATACAGAGCATAAAATCACATCTAAAAATTTAAATTTCCATGTAGTTGATAATATTTGAATGCCACCAGCTTGATTTCGCGGCCAGAAATCAATTGTGTTTATGGTCAAACCCACAATCGTCCATCAGAAAGGAAGCCTAATAATAACTGAGCAAAGTTTAAAGCATTCAGTTTTACAGATGTTATTAAATTACAGGTCACGGTGACTTCAGTCCTATTGATTTCCCTCAGTAATAGAACTCAAGCCAGCCAGAAGACGGAGTGACCATCTGTCCAATGATGCCACTGATGACATCTCATGGGGGGTAAATGTGCTCGGCTTGCTTAAAACACCCTGATGTACGAAGACTGGTCACTCCGCTTGATCTGATCCTGAACACTAATGGTCGAGCCAAAACATTCATTACTCCCTCATAGATTTTGGCTTAGGTAACCAAAGTTAATTAAGAAAGTTAATTAATGCTGAACATCATGCAGATGGAAGGTCAAGGAAGTGTTAGACGGGGAAGAAGGAACAAAAAAAATGATGAGAGAGGGCAAAGATGGAGAAAGAGGACATATCTAAATAACAATGCAGGACACACGCTGCTACATTCCTATTGTGGAAGTATTTCTGCAGTAGATTTTGTCTCAGGAGTGCTGAACACATGGAAAAAAGTAAGGTAAAGATGGCTAGAGAAATGGATGGATGGATGGATGGATGGATGGATGGATGGATGGATGGATGGATGGATGGATGGATGGATGGATGGGTTGATTGGTTGGTATTGGCAGGGGCAATTTTTGGATTGGCATGTTTGAGCATGTGAAGTTATAGATGAAGACTGGGAGGTAAGGGGCCAATTGTAGTTGAAGAGCAGAGGGACAGGGAATGCAATTGAAGAGCGTTTGGGGCGAGTTATAGATGAAGAGCGGGGCCTAGTTAGAGATGAAGAGCAGGGACGTTTGATGACATTTTAAGGAGGGCTGAGTAGAGTTTTGGGAAGACTAAAATCGCCCTAAAATTGACTTAGTGATGCCCATGTTGATTGGTATTGTTCACAGTGTACAGGAAAGGACCACTGTACCAACATGTAAGCAATCAAGCCTTTTTCTGTTTTTCAGAGCTTGCATTGATTCCAAATATGCTGACAAGTGGCTAAACTAATCAACTGGCTAGTCCCAGGTCTCACTAGCCTTGAAAGTGAAAGAGAAAAATACAGAGACAAAGAATGAAGGACGAGTTGTACAGACAGAGGAAAATGATGCAGATTCCAAAAAGAGAGCTCAGCTTCCTGTAAACAGTTCTTTAACATTTTCTATTAAAGCCATATTATGTAATTTTCACAAATAGTGGGCACACTTTTAAAATAACAATGGCATAGCTTGATGACATTGAGAGCAAGTGTGGAATGACGGGAACATGTCATCATTAATTCCACCATTGAATGAAATTATTGTAAGAAAATCTAGAAATTATGTTGACCAAATGTGAGGGGGAGCAAACATTCCATTTTCCCTATAGACAGTCATTTATTTCAGCTCTATTTTTAGTACTCAGACGTCCAGTTTCAAATCCAGTTTTGTCCAAAATTTCACCTTACCATAAATGTCTTTATTGCAGAGCACTAGTAGTGTTCTGACATGAGAAAATGGCATAGGTTGCATCCAAAAGCTCACTTGTTGCCTTGCTGCTCTATCAGGCAGCTCACAAAAATGATTGCAGACAAGACCTCTGAGAGAGTGTAACGGCTTTATCATCTAAAACAAAATAGAGAGCTTTGGTTATTTGCTTACTACAATGCCAACTTCTCATACACTTTGTCAGATGTATCAAACAGTGTCAATATACTAATTACAAACCAAATGTAATAACACCAATAAATAGTACAAAAAAAAAATCATTTTTAAAAAAGTATGAAAACATTTTAAAAAACAGTGCGTGCAACAAACTAGTTGCTTAACAGACTCTGCCTTTCTACTCCACATATATCCACCAGTTGTGTTGCCATAGAGATGATAATCTATGTTAATGCAGGTATGCAACTGTTTGACACGGTCAGTGTTCTATAGGTCAAAAATGCAAATTTCTCATCATTTACAAAAAAGTATATATATTTTTTAAACGTATTTATAAAGTATATACAAAGGAATATTGCAAGCTTTTAGATGTTTTATTTTGTATATATATATAATTTTATTATTATTATTATTATTATTATTATTATTATTATTATTATTATTTTTATCTTATGTTTTTCTGATGTAAATCTTTACACATTTATGATACAATGATTCCCTGGCATTGAATATTTCTGGTCATCCATGTTTTCATCTTTATATGGTAGATGGTGCTATTATGCATCTTCAAAAAATTACAGACTCTCCAGATCTTAATACAAACAGATACAAAAGTAGAAATAAGCTACTTTCAGCAGCACATTCCTTAATCAATTTTCCTTCGGCTGAGTCCCTTATGTATCAGGGGTCGTCACAGAGGAATGAATCACCAATTATTCCATCATATGTTTTACGCAGCGGATGCCCTTCAAGTTGCAACCCATTACTGGGAAACACCCATACACTCTGGCATTCACACACGCACTCATCCACTATGGCCAGTTTAGTTTATTCTATTCACGTATATCGCATATCTTTGGACTGTGAGGTAAAGTGGAGCACCAGGAGGAAACTCAGAGAAACATGGGAGAACTTGCAAACTATACAAAGAAATGCCAACTGACTGAGCCAGGGCTCGAACCAGCAACCCTCTTTCTGTGAGGCCTTTTAACAGCACATGAATAAAAAAATGAAATGAATTATAATTCTATAGTAAAGAGGAAAGTATAACATACCATCTACTTCTACATTTGACGAGATATAATATACTGTAAATCTATGCAAATATTAGTAAATGTCACAGTGTAACTTAGTCAAGTTTACACTGACTAAGCATGATGATCTGTTTGCCCAACGTTGGTCTAAATTAAACAAATAATATGTGCAAAATCAAATACAGAGATGTGGAGTTCTGTTCTATAGGAACTTGTTTAGAAAGTTCTGGGAACTTGTCATCTGTGGACATATGTTGAACATTTCAGTATGATGACCAACGGTTTTCTGACAGCATATGTTACAGGTAGCAAACTACGGCTAATGACGAGTTGTGATTGTAAAATGTAAGATTTAGTTCATATATCTGACAGCTTGTGTTTAATAAAAAAATTGTTTGCATGTGAATAATAATAATATGGATGGAAGGTTGTGCTGAGGAGAAATGCATAACTAAAAAAATCATGATATGGAATACAGCCATAAAAAAAAGGCAGACAGAGAGGAAGACTGCAAGCCAAGGAAGATGATTCCTTCACAAACTCCTTTTGGTGAGAGATGGTAACTAGTAAAAAAACAGGGTAAATAGATGAAACAAATGAAGAGGAGGATGAACTGATGCAGTCTCAGAGAGATTCTGTTAAATTGTTATCACAGTCACACATGCCCAAGAAAGAAAATGAAACAAGGTTTACTGGTGCCCTTTAAAATTATTCAAGGAGATGATGTGAAAAAGCTGCTCAGATAAAGAAACAGCCTTCTGAATGCAAAAGTGCTTTTTCTTTTTTTTCCCTTTTTTTGCAATCTGAAATCCAAAGGCCAAATGAGAGTGTTAGCTACATTTTCCAAAAGTTGTTGTGTATTGGAGTCGCTTAAATGTGTTTGTGTCACTTGAGTTCCATCCTGCAGCATCACTAGTTCAGTTACTTCTAAAGTGCCATAGGCAACTACTCGCACCATCTCCGAACTCAAAGGCGCCACTGTTTGCAAATGAAAAAATTCAAAAATATGTCTTCTCACAGAAACATCTCACAGAAAGTCTTCCCCTCAGAAAATGCAAATCACTACACACAATGCAGGGTTTTAAAAAGCAACCGAGTCTCCAGGTAGATGCTGCCCTTTTGCACTGACCCACAATCAGCAAGCCTTTCTAAAATACTTCATCCATATGGCTCTCGAAAGACCCATTTCAACATGAGCTGTTCATATAACGCCTACAATGTGATGGAAATACTGTTACAAATAATCTGGCTTTTTAACATGAAAAAAAAACAAGCAACTATCAAAAGAACTCTCCTTTATTTATTTATTTTTATTTTTTTATTTAAAATGGTCTGATTTTATAACTCCTTTTGAGTTAAACGGATAAGATTTACCATTTTTAATCTTCAGCTGATCTCAGGGTCTGGAAGAAGCACTTTTAGCATAGCTTACCATAGATCATTGAATCAGATTAGAACATTAACATTATCAAAAATGATAAGAGTTTTGATCATTTTTCAATTTAAAGATTGAGTCCTTTGTAGTTACATTATTTACTAAGACTAACGCTAATTTCTAGGCCAATATGACCTAAATGTCTGGGTAAAAAACAAAAACTTTTTTCCCCTTTGAAAACAATATAAATATATTTTATTTTATTTTATTTTATACAAGATAAACATTTATAGTAGTTTGGAACAGTGAACATGCCAGGATAAATAATTCAAAAGATTATTTGACTTCTGTTGTCTTCATTAGTTTCAAAAACACTGTTTTATTTACAATTTAAAATGGCATCTTTTGATATTTTTTTTTTCTACTGTAGATACTGTTGTCCTAAAAAACAACATACCCATACCTTAGGAACGGTATTACAGAAAACGGTATTTCCAAACCGCGGTAAAGCTTAAAAACGGTTATCGTTCCATGCCTACTGTGGAATATCTGCTACCTGCTGTAACCATGGTAACCATGTAACCATGTAACCATACTGCAGTAAAGTTCCTTGATTATTATGCCAAAATGAAAGTATAGTTCCTGGACATATCTAGGAATTTATATCCTAGATGGCAACATTTTTATATCCAAAATGGCAACTTTGAATTTTTCTGTTGGTCTAAGTACACAGTTTAACTATAGAAGAGTTTTGTTTAAAATAAAATTATAAAAATGCTTTGTTCATTTTGGAGCAAGATGCTAATGGTCTAATCCAATTCAGTGATGTATGCTAAGCTAAGCAAAAAGTGCTCTTGCCAGACACTGAAAAAAAAAATAAACTATGGTCCCACTTTATATTAAGTGGCCTTAACTAATATGTACTTACGCCGAAATTATTAGTTCGCAACAATGTACTTATTGTGTAAATAAATGTTTTTACATTGTACTTATGTTGATTAAATACCTGTATATAATTACCTCTGTAATTCCTTTCTGTATTTACGTTTGTAAATACACTGTTGACCATCCCCTACACACTAACCCACCCTTAAACCTACCGATACCACCAAACTTGTTCTTAACCTTTCCCTTATCCCAACTGAAGAGCACCACAAGTGTTCTCAAATACATTATGAACACAGTAAGTACAATGTATGTATTTTTTTGTAAGTTTTAGTTAAGGACACTTATTATAAAGTGGGACCAAAACAGTCTGCTATAAGTTTCACTAGTAACACAATGAATTATAAATGAAATTCTGAAGTAGAAAAACCTAAATAGCATTAGCTTGTGGAACCTACTCTTAAAATGTATTTAAAGCTTGTATTGTATAATGTATTTTGCTTATGCATAAATGTTATCATCTAGGAATACTGATACTGTAAATGATTAAAATGCAATCAACAAGAACAATGTTTCTGCTTGATGGGTAGAGTTGGAGAGGAAGTGGAAGAGTCACTTTGTCACCTGGCATCAGTTATGCTTCCTCTTTCATAAATTAATGAGAAACTGATCAAAATCAGCACAAAGAACGACTTACATGAAACCTGATGGGGAGCTTCCATGAAACAAAAGCTACATATGCATCCCAATAGGCATCTCACAATGTCCTCGGGCACATTAACATTGATGTAGATGGGGTTTCGAGTCTTTTCACATCAGTCACTGTGAACATTAGTCACATTACCCAGATTACAATGCAGAAGTTCAGCATGTCAGCAAAGAATAAGTGGGAGTATTCATGAAATTTGCATATGGTCTGCGGCATATGCCCAAGCTAATGCAATATAAATGTGGCCTTAATTAAATAAAGGTAAGAGTAAGACAAAGCATAGCCATAGATCATAGACAAACAAAAAACTAAATCTCTGATACAAACAAACCTCTACATCACATATCTACATACTTCTTGATATTTACACTGACCTCTCCTTTCGATCTTCATCTCTGCATCATTATAAAATCCTTTATAATTTTAAAGTGTGATAATAAAAAGTTATTTTCACCTATTTATTTAAAAGCTTGCCTGAAAAGCACTTTATTGGCACATTTGTAAGCAGATTCGCAAACAGAAAAGCAATTTGCTTGATGAATTATACTGAAACTTCAAACTAATGCTGCTGATAAAACTAAACAAATACACACTGGAATCTCAGCGAATACTTGCTTCACAGTCATAAGAAATATATCCCCATAAAGCTTGAAATGTGTATTTTTAAACGAACCAACTACACTACACTTGGTTTTGTAATCTGTATGAAACAAATGTGAGATACAGTCCATCCTGTTAAACGCACATCACATGACAGCAACCACTCAAACGCCCACAAACTTGCAAACAATGAGTCGGTGTCATTTTGGGAGAAGATTTTCCATCAAGACCAAGTTGTGAATTACTTCAGAAGACCAGCGCGATCTTACAATGTATTATCCAGAGGATAATAATGTGTAAAACAGCCATAAATGAGGTTGGTGTTGTGACTCGTTCCTTTCGTGTGCACATGCACATTAGCTTGTACCTGAAATATGCAGATTTTGTTTGATTCGAACGTTTAGAAACAGTTGTTTTTTTAGTGATTCCAAAAATGTATTGTAATCACTTGGCAAACAGTTTTGAAGAAATTGATGGTCCCCATTGACAGAGAATGCACAAGCTTACAGCAGGAGAGGCCTTTCAAAGATGGCCGCCGAGTAAAATTACTTGAATTAAAAACAGACTTTGGTGAATGTTGAAAAGGTTTAGGAATTTCATAGTAGTTTAGCAGTGACAGCTATACCTTAGTCCCGCCCCGGACTTGTATTTTCATTTGAGTGCTACGGATGACTAGCGAGAGGACTCGTGAGAGGTATTTGAGTCGCCAGATGTATCACAGCCAAGCTTATGAGTGTGCGTAACTTTTAAAGTAAGTTTATGTCCAACATATATGTTCATGGACCTGCCAGGCTTGTATTGTTGTTTAGAGTTTGCACTCACTGGTCGGACGAGTTAATGCTAGCAAAGGAATGTTTATCATTCGTGCACGAGGTGCCGACGCACGTTGTATTAACCAGTTGTTGATAACTAAGTATCATATATATTTGAGTGTTATACCGTATATACAGTATCTGCATTGTATAGTTCAGGGTTCATACACATTTTTACTACTAAAATTCAATTACTTTTCCATGACTTTTCCAGGACGATCAAGTAAATTTCCATGACATAATTTTTCCAGTAATGTCTACGTATACATGGTAAAATAATAAGAAAAACAATGCATGTTCAAAGTTACTACAGCATATCATAAAACATGCAACTATCTTTTATTTTAAACAAATCTTTATATCTATGTAAAATTTATTTAGATAATGTTCACACAGGGGCGCCACGGTGGCCTAGTGGTTAGCACGTTCGCCTCACAGCAAGAAGGTCGCTGGTTCGATCCCCGGCTGGGCCAGTTGGCATTTCTGTGTGGAGTTTGCATGTTCTCCCCGTGGTTGCGTGGGTTTTCTCTGGGTGCTCCGGTTTCCCCCACAGTCCAAAGACATGCGGTACAGGTGAATTGGGTAAGCTAAATTGTCCATAGTGTATGTGTGTGAATGAGAATGTATGGATGTGTTTCCCAGAGATGGGTTGTGGCTGGAAGGGCATCCGCTGCGTAAAACAAATGCCGGATAAGTTGGCGGTTCATTCCGCTGTGGCGACCCCGGATTAATAAAGGGACTAAGCCGAAAAGAAAATGAATGAATGAATGTTCACACAGCACTAACAATGTGAGAGCATGTGTAAAAACAACTAACCCATACTTAAGTGTATACAGATATTTGTTAAACTAATTGTTATAGCCATTTGTACTAATTTCCCTGACTTTTCCAAAATTTTGTGGGTTTTTCAGGTTTTGCAAAACTTTTCCAGGCCTGGAAAATGCCATGTCAAAATTCCATGACTTTTCCAGGTTTTTCATGACCATATGAACCCTGATAGTTGCTATTTAAACAGTGTCAGTGAAATTTGCAGTTATTGTGAGGCAATGTCACATGCATTAATGGGTGCAGTACTTATGTAAACATATATTTGCGCAACCTGTTCTCAAATATTTCGTCTGTCATGTCATAGTAAACTGATTAGTTGTATCTTTTTGTTTATTGTAGAAACCACACATATGCATATTCAAATTCACCAATAAATACCTCCTGGATTACGTGCATTCTTACCGATGCCCCGTAACTATCCCAATCAAGTCTGAACTCATGAATACAGCTCAAAACCCTATCAAACAGTACAGCATGAGTTGTTTCATTTAAAAAAAAAAAAAAGTATTTCACCCATATTTTAATAATTTTATAATTTGTGTCCGTGTATATGGTTCTCTTATAAGCTACTATGTCCAGACATCAAAATGGGACAGACATTCAGGTAATCTTCTAGTGTGTTTTCATAAGACAAGCTCTGTATAGATGTCCACACACATTTAAATCAATAGTCTGAACAAGACATGCAAGGATACTTCCTGTCGTTCAATGCAGAGAGCGCATATTCACTTTCATAAAACTGTGCGTCTGGCTGGGCGCTTTATTACAGCTTGTTTGTCTTAGCAAACAGAGCCCCTCGCCTCAGCCTGGAGACACCATAGCGACCAGATTCACTGAGATCACGCACACAGGCCGTCCCAAAGAGCTGACACAGGGCAAAATCTGCTCTCCTGCTACTCACTATAAAGCACTTTAGTTCTGTGCAATGCCAGTGCATTTGAGCATAAAAACAGCAGCGACAAAGAATTAGAACGTTTGCCTTTGTTTGTGTGAAAGCTTATGGATAAATACTGCACATTTAAAATGACTTCAAATAACAGTGTCATGTTACATGAAAACAGAAAGCATGTGACAAACTAACAGGTTGGCTTACACACTGCTGAGAAAAAGTCTCTGCCATGATTGTGGAAGCTGTAATAGCACTGCACACCTCACTGTCAATCAAATGCTGGACTTCTAAATGTAGCCACGCTGTTGGCCTTTCACACCCATTTGGTTTCTGCTTACAGCCACTGCTACAACTGTGTACAGTATGCAAACTACATCTTTGCAAGCTAGGAAATGAAACACTGGCATTATGGTCAAATACGATCACTAATAAGAATGTTAACATTGTAGTTTGTGGCGTCACTCGCAGTTTACACAGGGTATTACAAAAGTAATGTGTTTTGTTGTTACACAGATTGAGAGGGATTTACTGCGTAATATTACAAGCATACTCATTTAAAGCTTATATGAAGCAAACTGCAAGTTATGTTAACCAATTTAAACACAATGACATAATTTCAAAATATTTTCATATTTGTGTCACTGTAAATGAAAGTGCAGACTTTTTAGTTTGTGTCAGCATTATTCTGTGAGCAGAACGAAGCACGTCATAACATAGATGAAAATGTCATGTTATATACAAGGCTCTATTAATGTATTACAATAATATCTTTGAGTTAAAAAGTATAAAGCAATCAAGCATTGTATTATGTTTTTGCACAGGTCTAATTCTGTTGTTACATGTTACAACCACTGTACTGTACAGTGTATTAATAGCTTTTTAGGTTTTGTTCAAAGTTGGCATGCTTGGTTCAGTGAAAACAATCTCTGGGACCGTTGCTCTGTTTGTTAAATCAAGTGTGAACTCGTAGATCCGAGATCCGACCACTAGCGATTTTGATGCATGTGCTGTGGTTCATTTCATTTAAGAATTCAGCTTGTTTAGACAGTATAAACACTGTTTCAGGTAACAAAGTGTGAAAGCACCATAAAAACAGGTAGGTCTTGTTTCCAAATAAATTGCGATGTGGTTCGACTAAAAAATAGTTGGTGCCAAAATTGCTCACTACTATGCACTTATTCACTCAACTGTGTAGGGTATGATTTTAGTGTCATCCCTACTGGAACACCAACATTTTTATACTAAACAAAAATTCAATCTGTTTGCCGGTTAACCTTGAACGGTTTCCAAATTAGCAGATAAAATGACCAAATTACCAAATGCCTCGAGTACAACCGCATTCACCATCACGGGGAGGATTAATGAGTTTTTGGCATTCAACCTCAGAGCCTGATAGCTTTATACTACAAAATGACATAGAATAGTCCATAAGTATTTAGGAAAGACATAATGAATGCAACACAGACAAGATACATCCAAACACACCATTGTAAGACATTATGTCACAGGATGTAACCATAAAATGGACAAAATGCGCAAGAATCATTGTTTTCCCATTGTAAGAACTACTTTGCCCATTAGTTTAAAACAGGATTTGTAAACCATAAGCAGATCTTTGTGTGTGATGGAGGAACTTGGAGAGCTGTTTTAATTTATTTACACCTTTTATAAGCTTATGATGAGTTCTCAGATGATAAAACTACCATTACAAATACAGCACGCGTTTATGATGATGTTTGTGTCAGCATCGCTTTTGAATGTTCACTCTGTTATATTGTTTATTGTTATATCTTTAAGTTCAGCCTTAAAAATGGCAGCGTAAATGGTAAGCAAATACAAAAGTAAATGTACTGTTTTCTTTTTTGGTCCAGACCAAACAAACCATCATAGCCAAGCGACAAATCCGAACAATCAATATATTGGTTCAGGTCTACTAATTTTAATAAGAGAGTGTGAATAATACATTGACTTTCGGTAAGTTGACTAACTTAAAGACATGCTTTTTAAATTAAATTAAAATGTCAGTAAACATAACCAGTCTTTTCATTGATTGCCCTTTATAACACAAACCCAGTTAACTATAAATCTTTGGTAGACAAAGCCTGTATAATGTGATCCCAAAGACAGCAGGGTTTTTTTTAAACGGCGCTCAAAAACCGTAAGAGCCTCAGCATGGTACTGATCATGGCACACTTTGAATTGTGCTTTTTTCCAAACAAATGATTAAACCTTTAAATAACATGCTGAAAGACACACACACACAGAGAGACACACAAACCCTCAAGCTTTTGCTGTTCGAAGCTAATTCACAGAGTCTGACACATCTGCCACAAACACACAGACCATCAGCTCGCACCCTGAAACTGGAGTATTTGACACAAATTAATGAAACGTTTGGAAATAAATATTACTATAAAATATTTAAAAAAAACGATTGCAATGAGTTTTCAAACACTATGTATCATGAAGTTTCATTTCTGATCACTGGGTTTCATCCAGCAACAAGAACCGGCAAAATATCTCAATGTCATGGATCCCAAAGTTGTATCTTTTAACAAAAACTTTCCTATTTACTTCTTAAATTCGCTCCAGTTCTAAAAGCCACTTTAACCTGTCATTCAAATGTAAAATCTGGCACAATAGTAGTAGCAGACAAAGAATAACGGGACATTACAGACGGGAGGCGCTCCGACAATGAGGAGGGGTAGGTGTCTACGGACCGCAGTTAGACGAACCACTGATTTTTATTATTACAAAACACCATGCGTATGCAAAACAACCTCTGTTATCGCACGGTCCATATCCAGCTATTATTCCTTTAAAAACCTCCCGTTGCTTAACATAATAAGGGCTTGTTAGCCGGTATGCTAGCAGGCTGCAGATGGGAGGCACTGGCCATCACCTCGGTGCTGGAATAACTGTATTATACATCTGAAGGATGCTTCAGGCACACGCTTCGGGGGATTTACCAACACATCTTTCATCGGACATCTTATTCTTTCTGTTTTGGCTTGATACAATGAGCGCAATAAGGCTAGGATGCTCAAGCCTCGCCTTTCTGACACATCTAATAACGGTTTGCTTGTTCCAAAGTGGCTCCCATAGATCTTACCTTCAGTGATGACAGCCCCGGTGCAGGAACAAAACACTTCCGAGGAATACGGTGCTGTGGTTTATTTCCAAACGGACGGCTATCAAACCTAAGCCAGTAAGTTGAAACAACCCCCAAAAAATCCGCCGGTTCGCTAGTGAAGTGATGGAAGCAGAATGAATCCACGCGTTGCTGTGGGTATCTAGGAAATGCTCGTCTCTCTGCCGCTCCCTGCCAAATAATGACCCCTCCCACCGAATCCCCCAGCCACACGCACGACAGGTGCTGAGTTTGCGCGCTCCCTTCTTGCTAAATAGTGAGCCGTGCGGAGGCTTCTCTAGTGCGCCTGCGCCGTGAACGCTGCGAGAAAGAGCGCAGCCTGGGATGGGCGGGGCGAAGATGGTGCTGCGCATCTTTGTTAATAGTGATGCTCAGCTGGAGGATGGAGCGCGTGCTCGCTGATTTATGCGTAGTGGAGTTTACGACAGTTTGGACTTGTGCATTTCTTTCCTCGTCTTGAGAAAACAGGCCATTTGTGCAAACAGATAGCCTATTTAAATTTTAAATGATATTAAAGTGACAAAAAATACTATTGATTTAGTAGTTTTGTTAATGAACTAAGATGTACATATTTATGATAGATGGCTTTTCAATTGTAAATATTATTATTATTATTATTAGTAGTAGTAGTAGTATTAGTAGTAGTAGTAGTAGTAGTGGTAGTATTAGTAGTAGTAGTAGTATTTTTATTATTTTATTTTTATTATTATAATTAATTGTATTATTATCACTATTATTATTGTTGTTGCTGTTGTTGTTGTTATAACTATTATTAGTAGTAGTGTAACTAAAATGATCACAAAATTGAAGAGAAATACATTTCAAGAATAATAATAATAATAACAACAATAATAATAATAATAATGATAATGATAATAATAATGATAATAATACTACTACTACTACTAATAATAATAATAATAATAATAATAATAATAATAATAATAATGGACCATTTTCACAAGTCTGTTATGACGTGTTAAACGCGTTTAATCTTAAATCCTTGAAAGTTTTTTAATATTTAGATTTAAAAAAAAGTTTGAACATTTCTATGTATTTATATATGTATTATATTATCTTAGCTTCAAATTACAAAAAAAAAACTAATTACCACTTGTGCGAGGCATTTCTAATGCAGCGTCTATGGGTCAGGACAGTATTTGACCTTATTCTGCCACCATCAGTCTCACACAATTTTTTTTTTCCTTATTTTGAAAGTCTTTTTAACATCATCATGGAGTTTCTTTTTTATTATTTGAGCAAATAAGATTGTAAAAAAATATATGTATTTGTTGTACTCTCCCATTCACTGAGCTATGAGTTTTCCCTACTATAACGACTTCCTCTACTTAGAAACCCGGAAATGTGAAAAGGGTGTAAAATAATAAGTACTGTTGTACAGAATTATCATTATGATGACAAATGCGATGAAAATCATAAGTTATTATTAGTAGTAAGTAGTATTGTAGTAGTGCTGAGTAGTAGGCTCAGTGAATTGTAAATATTGAAACACAGTAAATCAAATAAAAATTTAACTGAAAAAATGTGGAATTCATAGAGTAAAAATGGCCACTTTGGGCGGATCAACCACACTTTCTGCAGAAGCTGATAAGTTTTTTTATAACTGATAATCTTCCTTTTAACTAAAGGCCTGATATTTCATTTATGATTACTTTTCAGACTTAAAAAGACTCACATTTCACTCAAGTATGTTTTTTGACTTCAGCATGCAGTAGTAACTGCAGCTGCATAGAAAAGAGCTGAGAGAAGATTTGGCAAAACTTAAATACCTAAAAAAAAAAAATACTGGTTATGACAACATGAAAAAAACATTTCCTTAAATATGTTGAATTTATTGAGGTTAGCACCTTGATAATTCATTTTTGAGAGGATCCACAAACACAAATACAAACGTGACACAATACACAACAAACACACACATACACATGTTTGAATACAGGCCATTCTCTGTCCGCATTGAACCCAGGGTTGTGGACTGCATTGTTCTTTCAGCCATATGTTTGCCATGCTGTGCTAGTTACATCAGAAGACAGGGAAGAGCACAGGGACATTATTATATATATATATTTAAGATTTGGGCAGCAAAAGGGAACTTTCAATTTGATTATATTAATTCATCCACACACTGTTAAATGTGATTTGACTGGACTGCTATGGGGAAAAATACTACAGTGAATGGTCTGAAGCCTTAAACAGCTAATAGTGTAAAAGCAGCCTGTTTGCTTCTTTTTTTATTCTGCTGATACACACAGTTCTACCTCTGCCAAAGATTGGCAGTATGCATAATAAATGTGCTGAATAAGTAAGATGTTTACATATTCATAAAGCTGTAGTAAGTGAGTATACAGTACAGTGGAAAGACTTTGCATCTATTGGAAAAAATTGGAAGGTGGAATGCATTCTAAAAACCATGATTAAAATTTACTGCTTGCTCGCAAAATCAATAAAAGAAAATGGCAAAGGTCAATATCTAATCATTCTATTAACTCTTTCCCCACCAGCATTTTTTAAAAAGTTGCTAGTCACCATCAGCATTTTTGATGATTTTCACACACACAAACACACATGAACACACAAACACACACTATTTGGAGGAGGATCATTTTGCTGTGACGAGCCCAGATTAAAGGTTCAAGAAACCCCGCGATACTTTTTATGAGATTTTAACAGATTTGTGTGTTGTGCATCAGTTAAGACAACGTTAGCACCTATCAGATTTAATTGTGGGGAAAACTGGATAATTTTGTGCTTTTATTAGCTAATTTCGTCTTCCGGGTTTAAAATAAGTTTTGGGGCAGGATCAAATTCGGTGGCATAGTGCAAAACTGCAATTAGTGATGGAGTGATAATGGAGTGATGATGCATCGGTTTCTCAATATTATTCATATGGGAGTTTTTGTATCCAATGAGAAGACCCTGCTGTGTATTTATTCATGAGAGCACGTGCTTTCCGATGGCTAAGAAGACCCGCAAAGCTGGAAGATCCAGGCCCCGTTTGCACTAGTGCGTTTTAGTTTTAAAATGGCGTTTTAGCATGAAAACGATCCACGTCCACACTAGTGTTTCACCCAGCATTTCTGAACATATCTCTGTCCACACTACTGTCCACCAAAAACGTATGTCACGTGACCATTCGCGCACTCTGGGCATGCGCGTTCAAGTATAAACAGCATGTGTTTCGCTCGGCATTCTAAATAGGGCTTACGCTGCGTGAAACGCGAGTGATTAGCGAGTGCTCGAACAGCAGCTTGCCTCTTGCGAATATATGCAGCTGTTGTAGTAAAAAAGGCAGAGTTTAACTGCACAATGGTGCCTAAAACGGACAATAGTGCAAACAACGCTCCCATTTCTGTGTCCATGTTGTTGTTTACATTGAAGGCTGGTCTGCCGTCTTCCGGTGGCGTAATAGTCATGTTTTGTTTTCTGGGCTTAGTTTTAATCTAGTTTTGCCTCTTTATTATTTGCTAATAAAGTATTTGTCTGCTACTTTTGGAAAAGCCATTCAAATTAAGCTGTATCCAGTTGAAAAGCTGGTCTTTCAATAATCATACTGATTCAGGAGCTAAAGAACTCTAACATCCATTCACTGTGATTTTACAGCTAATAACTCACTGAGCTGTTTTTTTTTTTTATCTCACACAACAAGGATCTGTTTACACCTGTATTAAGATGCAGTTCCATCAATCATGTTCATGAGTGGACAAATCTAAGTACAGATGTAAACAGGGTTTAAAATGCTTTGAGCTTGTCAACTGATCACCACATGATGCTGCTTGCAAATGTTGATTGAAACTATGGGTATTAGAATTAAGTTGGTCTACAGAAATTGCGATCACAACCAGTTAACAATGCTTTTGGGAAATGCACACCTGGCTGACTTGTTTTGTACCCCTGCTAATATTCTATACCTGCCAACGAGTCAGTCAATCTATTGTCATGTTTTTTGATCCTCTTTCATTCTTTTTTTTCTTCTAGATTTAATTCTGTTTGTACAGTAGTTCTTGCTATCTAGTTTTTCAGTTATGTTGACCATTTTCTAGGCTTTTTAAATCCAGTCTTGTCTCTTTATTATTTGTTAATAAATTATTTGTCTACTACTTTTGGAAAAGACATGCAAATTAAGCTATATTTGTGATAACAGTATAATAGTTATTCATGCAAGGGATTCAGGAAAATATTTTGAAGAGATAATAGTATTGTACAATACGTACATAAGTGTAACTGTACATGTAAGTACTCATCCAACATAGGATCATTCTAAAAACGTGGCCCTATATAAGTTTCTGGAGATCGCGAAATATGTAGCCAGAGGAACGTAAGGCTGTGTTTCATCTTTAAAACGAATGTTACGTGGCGGTGTGATGCTGTTCCTTTTCTCGCTTTCCAGCTGACCGCTTACCTCCATATAGACAGCTTTTCTGCTGTTCCCAGTTTGTCTGGTTGCTTAACATATACATCAGGGCACTTGAGACACAGAGCGAAGTTGACCGCAACTACAAGGTTCGAGTCCGGTGAAAAACGGTTCCAGAAAGCAGAAAAGTCAAAAACAAATGATAAAAACAAGTAAATAACAAGGTGAGAATGTGGTCAAACCTGAAAACATGGTAAAAATCACACGAGGGCCTTTTTTTTTGGATTGCTTTTTTACCCAACGCTGCGGTTGGGTTTAGGGAAGGGGGTAAGCGCTGGTTAATTCATTGCCTTTTAAAACACTATTGGTTTGGTTTTGGAAATGGAGGGTCAGTCAGTAAGTCAGTCAGTCGACAGTGGCCTCTGGTGGATTTACGTGAGAACAGCAGGCCTGAATGGCACTCGAGAGAGAAATTTGAGATCTGAAAAAGCGTACACTGCGACTTCGCGTAAACAAAAATTGCAAAAAAACATAGCTCATGGGATGTATTTTGCTCTCTCCAGAAATGTATATAGGGATACATTATCAGAGTGAGTCTGGTTATCAGTTGAACATCTACACTGTAATCATAATTTGTGCAAAAATAAACAAAAGTTGTTTCCGTTTTGCGTATATACTGTAGTATGTATAGGTAGTTTTTGGAGTATTGCAATCAGGTACTGAGTATTGCAATCTGAGTTCTGCCAACACAACTTTTGATCACAGCAGCTTAACTGTTGCAAATGCATAATCAACTGTTTTGCTTATTACAATTAATGAACAGTAAATCTGTTCTAAATGAATGAGTAACAAGTCTACCACAAAATGCGAAGGTCATGAGTACGGTTCTGCTTGACTTGCATCATATTTCAAATTATGTTTACGGACACATGCTCATCAACTCCAAGGCTTCCGCTAGAGCGATGTATGTCTGCTGAATTCGAAGACAAATCGCAGAGCCTGGAGTAAGTAGGCAATTACAAAAAGCTGAAGTTGTGCTTTGCATGGGAAACAGGATTAAATTTGAGCACCAGCCAAAATTTTAGGTCAGCTGTGAGTGAATTTAATGCACCCTTTGGGATGCAATGAACGTAAACATGGTTGCTGAATTTGGTGAACTAAAGTGATGGGGTCAGCACTGGTTCAGTAATAGAGCTCCTGTAATAAAGCTCCTGCACCTTCTGTTCTACTGCGATGGTAAAATGCATGGTTACACACCGCTGTCTTGGTCTGGCTGTGGGACAGAGTGTTTTGAGAGTCTGGATGTAAGTGGGCAACACCTAAGGCTTTTTGGAGGAGGGGGATTATGGCTGTCTGAGGAAGAGTCTTAGTCCTGCCCAGCCCCTCTCAGACCTCACCATCTGCTGCTTTCCCCTCTCTTCATCTGGAACAAATCAGCTATTAAGAAGACAATGATAGCAGACAGCAATTACAAGCCTCAAGATTCATTTTTTTACAGTGTATAAAGACCTATGTGTCACCATAGCGGCAAATTAAAATCTCTAATGGCATATGGCTGCTTTTTACACAGCGCTGTTTATACTAATGAGGGAGAGATAATCACTAATGGGCGGAGTTTTTCCCCTCTGATGACATGTACAAATAGTAATGACATGAAGTTTATAAGTGAAGATAACTGTAAAAACCTTACCAAATTTGAATATCAAAAAGCATCAAAACATTACCAAGTTTGCATAATGCCAGATTATTGGTTGCTTTTGTCAGTGATTTCCACTGCAAATAACTTTTAAAATATATCTGTGACATGAGGTCAACCAATCATAACAAAGCGGCCCAGGTGACTTCTCACAAATGAGGATAATCACATAACATGAGACCTGTATAAGTTTATATCTTCCTCAAAGATCTCTCAGGTCGCTTCAGCTCAGCTTCTGTTAAACATTCTAAAATCTTGTTTGAAAACAAATGGAGACAGATCGTTCTCAATCTGTGCTCCAGAAAGTCTGGCGTTTCTCCTACAGTATATTAAACATTTTTGAAGCATCAGTCAAAGCTTACCTTTACTCTTTGGCTTACTCTTATTTTTTAGGTCTTAATTTTGTACAGATCTTTTCAAATATTTCTATTATTTTAAACTGCAGGATTAAAAACAGTTTTTTTGCTTTTCTAATTATTTGTGTATTTGACCTGCCTGTAAAGCACTTTGGGCAACATTCATGTCATTCAAAATTTGACTTGACTTGACTTAGACCTGACTTGAGTATATACACACATTTTTAAAAAATGTATTTATTATTTTTGCTTAATAAATAAAACGATTATAGACGATTTTAGATGTTTGATTTGCAATTTTCAGTTTAAATAGTTTTGTGAAAAAAACGCTGTTGATAAATGTTGTCTTACCAATCTAAAGTGTTCAAATCATAGTACACTACAGTACCTCACAAAAGTCTTGTCGACAATCCCAGTTGTAAGAGCAATAATAATAAAATAATAAATTGACTTCTAGTTGGTCATTTGGAAAAGTGGCAGAAGGTAGTCTTGTCTATTGAACTGCATCCCAGTCATCACAAATACTGCAAAAGACCCTTTGTCTAAGTTTGGTAAAGGAAAACTTATGGTTTGGGGATACATTCAGTATGGGGAGTGCAGGAGATCTGCAAAGTGAATGGCAACATTAACAGCCTGAGGAATCAAGACATTTGCACTGCCCGTTACATTACAAACCACAGGAGAGGACAAATTCTTTAGCAGGATAGCGCCATCATAATTCAGTCTCCACATCAAAGTTCCTGAGAGAAAAGAAAATTAAGGTGCTCCAGTACTGGCCAGCCAAGTCACCAGACATGAGCATTATTGAGCATGTCTGGGGTAGGATAAAGGAGGAGGCATTGAAGATGGATCCGAAGAATCTTGATGAACTCTGGGAGTCCTGCAAGAACGCTTTCTTTGCCATTCCAATGACTTAATAAATAAGTAATTTGAGTCATTGCAGAGATGTGCAGATGCAGTCCTCCAAGCTCATGGGAGTCATTCACAATGTTAATTCTTTTTTTCACCGCACCATGACTTATATTCCACTGTACATAATTTTTGTTTGTCTAAGCAAAGTCAGACCTTACTGTTCTAATTAAATAATTAAAAATCAAGGCATGATCATATTTTATTGTGGTAAAATAAGCATAATCTAGAGGCTTTTGTCTTTCATATTAGCTACTTCTGAAACCAAATGATTAACTAGAAGTCAAGTTATTATTTGTTGTCCCTAAAACTTGGATAGGCAACAAGACTTTTGTCAGGTAATGTATATGTACATAATACTTTTTAAAACAATAAATAAACGCTGTTCATTACTGTTCTCTGTTAGTTCATACTTATTGCATTAATGCAACAAATTAAACAAAACATGTAAAGTGTTATCATTTCAACCGAACTGCCAAATCCTAATCAAAAAACGTATCTACTAGTGTAGAATATAATCATTTATGCTGTTTGTTTTGTTTAATACAGGAACACACAGACATGATCATGCACTGTGGGCTCCAATACCCTGCCCATCTGTTCAGCACAAAAGTTTAAAGCCATCATGTGGCCCAGTTGGACACCAAAACGCTGATCACATCAAAGTGGATCTAGACTATTGCAGTGTTGCATCATCATGCAGCTCTACCCACAAGCCTTCACTGAGTCTTTATTAGGCCTCATATAGCAAATTTACAGCTAACAGGGAGTAGGGATAACAGGGTTTTAAACTTATATGTAAACTTATATATATAAACATCCTAATCAACTTGTTTGTCTTTGTCATTAAAGTTTTTGTGATTGTATTGGCTGTGTTGATGCAAACAGGATCTATCTATCTATCTATCTATCTATCTATGTGTGTTTGCTTTTTTAACATATATGTTTTTATAAACAAGCTACTGTACCAAATAAAAATGTTAAAATTTCTCTTACATTGTGTGTGACTTACTGTACAAGATTTACTTATTAGTTATTTTGTGGTTCTCTATATTTGGAATCCATATATCAGTATCTAGAATTTATATTTAAAATATTAAATATAGGGCGACACAGTGGCTCAGAAGCTCGCTAGTGCGAGTCCTGGCTGGGCCAGTTTGCATTTTTGTGGAGAGTTTGTGTGATCTCCCCATGTTCGTGTGGGTTTCCTCCAGGTGCTTAAACTTTTCCTCACAGTCCAAAGACATGCACTTTAAGTGAATTGAGTGTATGAGTGTATGGCTGTTTCCCAGTGCTGGGTTGCGGCTGGAAGGGCATCCGCTGCATAAAACATATACAGTATGTTGGAAGTTGGTGGTTCATTCTGCTGAAGGAAAATGAATGATTGAATTGAATATAACATTTAGTGTTATTAGCAACAGTAGAGAGGGCCGAGCCATCTTAAAGATGAAATCCTAGAACTGCCACTGTTTTCAATCCCATTTCCTTTCACAAATCAATCTTCAAAAATTACAAAATAGTCAATCTACAAAAAAAATCTGTTCAGCCTTGAGTATTTCAAAAATAATATTTTATAGTGTTTTTTTTTTCTTTTCTCACACAAAAATGTAAAGAAACAAGTTTGAACTTAATAAATGGTTGGTAGTCCATTAGGACTGATGATGGAAAAGTAATCTGTCTGTAATAGTGTAAAAAATATTTAAAGGTAACACTTCAAATTACTGAACATGTAACTAACCCTAAACCTAACCCGCATTCTAAAACTAACCATAAAGTACGTACATGTAATTAACTAATATTATTCAGAAGTTAAATGCATAGTTACACTGAAACATGACACCTCAAAAAAATCTGTAACACAGTTTAAATAATCTTTTTGACACCGCTATTTTAACCTATATGTAACCTTTTTAAAACAAATGCAACACAATATTAAAACTCTAAAGATTTAAAGAGACAGTTGCAACCCAGACTCATTTTTTATACATACCCCTACATACATTTCAGGAGAACGTGAAATACGTCCCGAGAGGTACACCAGAGGCCAATGTGTACGCTTTTTCAGATCTCAATTTTCTCTCCTGAGTGCCATTCGCACCTGCTGTAATTGCGTAAATCCACCAAAGGTTGATGTTGTCTCACTGAGTGACTGACCAACCCCCCACTAACCCCCTTGCCGAAACCCAACCGATAGTATTTACAAAAGCCCCAATTGACTCGATCACCTCCTTTTCTAAACCCAACCGACACTGTTTTCAAAGTCAATCCATAAAAAGAAAAGCCCTCATAGTTGCTTGATTTTTACCATGTTTCCAGATCTTACCACGTTCTCACCCTGCTATTTACTTGTTTATTTATTTTTTGCCTTTTGTTTTTACCTGCTTTCTGAAACCATTCTTCAACAGACTGTAACCCCATCGTTGCGGTCAAATCCTATCTGCATCTCAAGTCCGCTGATGTACATGGCGAGCTACTGGGCAAACTGGTAACAGCGGAAGGTAACGGAGGTAAGCGATCAGCTGGTAGCTTGAAAAGAAACAGAAGCCGTCGGTAGTGTCATACCGGCCCATAGCATTCGTTTTAAAGACGAAATACAGGCATACGTAGCACAGGCTACATTTGCACTCTCCAGAAATGTTTACGGAGGTACTTTTCACAATGAGCCTTTGTTGCATAAACTTTTTATTTTGTCAATATGATATATATATCGTAACATTGCACAGCCCTATTTGACAAAAACGATTTATGCCGATAAGTGAGCTTGAATTACTACCCATTACCTTTGGTCTTCTAGAGGACTCCATAAGAGCTGAATTAGTTTGATTTGATTTAATTTAGTAGGAAGGCCAGGACTGCTGGGATGTGGTGTAACAGAGCATCTAGTGATGCAACACTGGGTGTGTGGATTGCAATTTCAGTCGTTGGGCAATGTGCGTGTTTTAGCTTCTGTCGCATCACACACCTGTGGATACAAAAAGAGGGAAAACTGTTATTGTGTGAGAAGATGCTGCCTGCTGCGATAAATCCCTTGAGCATTTCACATGCCTGGATGAAATCAAACAAAAGCATATGGGTAAACCCAAAATAAAAAATAAAAAAACGAAAATTGTGGGGATAAAGCACAGCACATACAATACCACAACTTCAGTTGCACAGGAATAAGCAGGGCAGCAGTTGCTCTGACCCAGACTTGACCAATCTAATGGCCAATCAGCTGCGATCATTAAGTGTCCCATATGAACCATAAAGGGACATTCAGTGAGTTTAATCACTCAGCACCAGCTTTAATCGAATCAGTGAGCACAGCACAACAGCTTTCTAATGCCACTTCATATTAGCTGACGTCTTCGATGAGCCAACGAATTAAAGAAAATAGCAAAGTTAAAAACTGCTTAATGCTTCAGTAAATGTTGGTACTCTTGCGGTTACTAAATAAAAGGGCACACTGCACACAAGGACACTGTAGGCAGAGTTGCACCTTTTTAAATAAGAATATTAAAAATGAAAAAAATCATCATAAGCAGCATCATCATCATCATCATCATCATCATCATCATCATTATTATCATTATTATCCTTATTAAAACTATATACAGTTTTTAATGACTAATGCACAACAGAAAACAATCTAAATATTAAGAAAACTATAAAAAGTACACAACATAACTGAATAACTTTGGTTTACTTTTTATATGCATATTTATAATGTTTAATGTTTTATGCTACTATTTTAAATACAAGTATTACCAGAGTATTTATATTAATTTATTCTTAAACATATGGTTGAATAATTGTTACATTTTTTTTTTATTCCTTAGATGGGAAAGCTAAATTTTCAGTTTAATTATTACAGGTTTTAGTATCATATACTGCTGCTATCACATTTTTCTGAATTATTCAAGGAACTGAAAACACTAAATAATATATTTACTTGAAATATATCAAACGCACTTTTAGCCTTTCTGTTGATCAACTTATAAATAAATGTAATCATTAAAAGGTAATGTATAGAATACATCTGACTTCCGAACAGCAGTGTAAGCAAATTTCAATAGTTGAAGTGTAAACACAATGTGTTTGAGTGGTTCAGTGGTGTGTGCTTGTTCCACGACAGGCTAATTGTTCCACTTCAATCACGGCTGATGTGAGACTACATTTATCGAAACACTTAAGTGCTCTTTCTCTGTGACTATCAACCTCAAAAGAGCACAAACCACCATAGAGTCATTCATCATTGTTCATTACCTTCCACATCTATGAGCAGAGCTTT
>CAIGQQ010036342.1:0-18975 GCA_903798035.1 Danio albolineatus
ACAGCCCTTATTGACTTTAACCTGTCTCAAGGAGATGGACTCATTTCACAGCATACTTTGTTCAGATGCTACTCCAATAAAAGCCTGTGTAGGTGTGCATGCGTCCGCTCAAAGATTTAATATGTGTCGCTTTTGTCCTTGATCGAAACAAATTGACACTCGGTCTGACAATATCCAAACCGATCATGTTTCATAATGCTGTTTCAGAGACCCTACAGATATTTTCCTTTGAAAAAAAGATGATTTAGTATGATGAATATAGAATGAATGCAAGGTTTGATGAAGTAAGCAGGTGTTTGTGCTCTCAGAGGGGATCTGTCTGAGATGACAACTTTCCACTGTCTAGAAAATGTGTACAATACATTTGACTCTAGATGTTTAGTGACTCAGATCAACCTCAGAGCTGCTTCTTTTGTCACATACAGATCCCTTGGTAAATTTGAGCAAATTGGTCTGTGAAAATGTGTTTATCGTTTACCCTTTTGATATTTTGTTTAAAATATGACTAAACAAACTATTTTCGGTCATTTGCAAATGCAAGACAATTAAATATGTGGATGACACAATTATTGACTCCGCTATGAATCCAGATGAGCAAAATATTTTTGAAATATTTAGATATTATACATTTTTAGTACACTTGGGTGACTAGGAACAGCAAATTGTCCCACCATAACCTCCTGTTTCACACTACCATAATTGCCAAAAGTTTTGTGGCATCTGCTTTTGCATGCTTATGAAGTCTATTGACATCCCAATATGTAGGGTTTACTGCTTCAATAAATGCACCTCTAGAAGTGCATTTGAAAGCTCAGACACTGATATTGGATTAAAAGGCCTGGCTTGCAGCCTGTGTTCTAATTTAACCCAAAGGTGTTCAATTAGGGTTGAGGTCAAGACTCCACATGGGGGCCATTCACAAACTGTTCCCACTAAGGCCCTATTCAGACAACACAAGTTTTAGTGTCAGATTATGTGATTATGTATCCATTAGGGGTGTGCAATTAATCACAGTGGCAAAAAAATTATGATTTGAGCACATGCAATTTCTAAATCTTGCAAGGCTGGAATTTTATCTATTAATTTATTTTGATTTTTGTTCACGTTCTTGTGCAAATGATTTTAATACATTAACCAATCAGAGCTGATGCACCACACCAGGCAATTACAGCTAAGCTGAGCGGGAGAAAAATGTTAACCAATCAGAGCTCACTCCGCACACGACGAAGTTGAGCGGGAGAACCGATTAGGTGGTTTTGATTACGTTAGTTTTTATTTATTGTTATGACTGGAATTGAGTTTAGTTCATCTTTATTTTTTCATGTTGTCTGTTTTTAACACAATTTATTAGTTTTGTTTATCAAGCAGTTAGTACTACTGTGTACAGTATGTGTTTAACTAGAGGTGAGGTTAGTTAATCTTCATTTATTTTGTGTTGTCTGTTTTAAAGACAATTTTACTACAGTTTTATTTATTAAACTTAATACTATGGTATTTCATTGTGAAATGTTTTGTTCTGCACTTCTTGTGCACTGAATACATTTAGAATGTGTGCATATAACACATTAGAAAAGCCAAAACAGCTGCCAAAATCACAAATAAAATTGCATTCGCAATATTTGTTCCAAAAATCGCAATATGAGTATTTTGTCCATATTGCACAGCCCTAGTATCAATATAATTTTGACGTGTCGTAGCTACCAAATATGCCACAATGCATGTTGCTTTGCGATCAATCATTGTATGAACATTTCTATGTTCAAGTTCTGAAGCATCACAGACATTTGATTGGGGAATATTTAGCAGAGAGGAAATTACACAAATGGACTTATTGCACAGGTGGCAAATTAATATGAATTGTAATATTTTTCTTTTATTTATATAGTACTTTATACAATCCAAAGAGGTGTCACAGAAGCTTTTATTCTATATGCAAAAAATATATAATAATAATAATTATGCTGTCTCGTGTTTTTGGTTATATATTTACACCTACCTGCACCCAAACGTAATAATTAAAAACATGTTCTTTTGACAACGACTCTTGTTTAACTTGGCAGGTGTTCTACTGGGTAGTTTGTGCATTTTGTGCTTGTTTTGAGCATTTATATAATTTATTTGTGTGAAATCACTTTTTTTTGCCCATCAAATGTGTGTGGTCCCTATATTTGAGCATGAGCAGCACAGAAAATATGGACTCGTCACCAAAACCGTCGCCCATGTGATGCTCCTGCGTCACAGAGCTGTTATTAGCAGCAAAAGGTCACAACATTGGAAGTGGCTTCACTAAAATAGGTCAATAATAAGAAAGTAAAAGATTTATGAATAATGTGCGGGTGTGTCTATATTGTCTCAATGTACTCTTAGAAGGACGGTTCAAGAAGCTAAGAAATCTCCAAGAATTCCAGCTGGAGACTACAGATGTTGGGTGTTTAGGTAAGAAAGTCTCTAAAACTATACTCCAACAGCATCAACATCATATAGTTTGAAAGTGTTTAAAAGCTTCTATTCACATCGAAAAACAACCCAAATTTTTTTTTTGATAATATTTTAAGCAAAAGATCAAAAGGATAAACAATAAAGATTTATTTTTCCCAGAATTATTTGCTCATATTACAGTTGGTTTGTATCCACAAATGCTCCTGAGATCATAACAGAAGAACAAAAGCTTCATTTATTTATTTTTATTAAATTTTTTTACCAGGCAGCTTTACAGCCCAATTCCAAATAAAATATTAACAATGTGTTAAGAATCCATTAGCGTTCCCATGATTCCTTATGCCGCATGCCTCCATTATGTGGCTGAACAATGGGAAAGCTGAGGCGAACAACTTTGGGGAGTTGTCAGATTGTGCTGAAGAGAGCACTGTAAAAAGTGCTACACTCACAAAGTTGGATTTATATACTTTAAATAATTGCAATCTAGTTTATTTTATTTGTTTTATCCCAAAAAATATAAATTTGCTTCCTCTTTACTTAAAATATATCAGTTTTTACATAACAGTTATTTTTGAATAAAAGTATTGCAATTTATTTGAGTAGATTTGTGTATGTAGTTTTTGTGTTCAATAAATGTTATAAAAGTGAGTTGACACAGACAATTTACTTGAGTAGACGTTTGTATGTGTTTTTGTGTACAGGAAATGTTATAAAAGTGAGTTGACACAGTCAATTTATTAGAGCAGCTGTAGACGTGTGGCAGGTCTGTTCATAAAACGTGATTTTAATAATTTGGCGGTACCCCTTTTTCATTGCCCGGGACTTTGCAAGCACATGCAGCATCTTCTGGTCGACTCGGCGCTAACTGCTCGCAGCAGCGGATCTGATTAACACGGTAAGTTGTAAATTTAGCCAAAAGATTGGTAAAGTCATGCTTAACGGCCGACTTCGCTATAGGGAGAGAGAGATGGAGACAATGAGGGAGAGAAAGTGAGCGTATGCCAAGGGTCGAGAGATGAAAGCTGAGAGCTAAACTCCACAAAAGCTGTAAATTGGCCATATCAATCAGTCTCTCACCCAGAGAGCAAATGTTTTTTTTCTACGCTTGTTTATCTGAAATCAAACTCTCTCTTCCACGGTCTGTGTCTTATGTTCTGAGCAATTACTTCCTTCCTGTACAACATATTGCAAGAGGAATGGCTGAAAAAACTTTTCATTTGTCAAAAAAAATTTAGAATGTAGAAGTCATTCGTCATTGTAGTCTGACAGATGGTAGGAGGTGTGTGATATCGTCAAAAAAAACCTCAATATCTTTATGGATTTTTCAATTAACAACAAAATTTTAATGCATTTTTGTGATGGAATAGTTGTGAATAGTCATGGATAAATTCAATAGTTTCGTGCAAAACCACTGATTCATTAGTAAACAAAGAAAGTGGCTGTCTTTGTAAAAATAGATATTTGAATCATGGACTCAAATGGTCCGTTCAAAAACATATTAATTAAGCATTTAAACACAACAGTGTTTCTCTGACATGAATCTTTATTCATTCATTCATCTGGGGTCACAACAGCGGAATGAACCACCAACTTATCCAGCATATGTTTTACGCAGATGCCCTATCAGCTGCACCCCTCCCACGATCTTCATTGGGTTAACAGAAAAAAATGGACAATGTTGTGTCTAAAAATGTACCTTCTCCATACTATTATCTTTCTTGTTTGACAATTTATTTGTTAAAATCAATATAAAAAATTTAATTGCGCTCAGAAGAGAAAGTTCAGGAAAACTACAATTTTGTTTATTATTAATTAATACAGGGATTATTATTGTTATCATATATTAAACTTGAAAAAAATTCTGATAGAAATGTATTACTATTGTGCAAGATTGTCAGCAAAATAGCAACAAAATAAAGTTTCATTTAAAACATTTATTTGGCTGCACTGTAAAAAGTGATTAGTTTCTTTACTTTAAAGGGCACCTACAGTATGATGACTTTTGTAAGCTGTTTGGACAGAACTGTGTGTACGTGTAGTGCATCCACAGTCATACTGGAGTGATGGAAACACAATAAGTCTTTTTTTCTTAATTTCCTGATGTTAAAATGGGATCCACCGCAAAGTGACGTAGAAGTGCGATTTTCCCTACCCACCGAATTGACTGACAGCTACATATTAACATGTCTCTATAGTAACACATATACAGTAAACATGTACCGACTTTGTAACGACATTGTGTGTGACTATTTGTTCCAGAAAGGCTTGAATTAACTCCACAACAAACACATCAAATAATCATTGGGTAAAGTTCTTACCATAGCATTTCACACAAACGTTGCATGAGATCAGCTTCCTTCATGCCTGTCACTGTGCTGTTTATCCGACGCAACAGGAGATGGAGACACATCAGAGCCATAGGGAGAGATCTCTATGGCTCTGACAGGCACATGGAAATGGTGGGCGGGGAGAACTAGCTTATTTTTATTAAATGTTTTACTACTATTTACTACAATGTGCTCAGAGATGAAACTTTACAGACACATTTTGGAGACACTTTCTACTCACCAAAAAGTGAGTAAACCAAAAGCAATATGTTGATTTTATTTTATTTTTTAAGTCAATGAACTCATTGACTTAACTTATATAATTATGCACATAGTTTGTTTACTTAATAACTATAAGGTCACAAGTTTACTCTCTTTTTTAAGTTACGTCAACTGATCACTTTTCGCAATGTGTCAGGCAAAATTGAAAGGATGTTTTAGGACAATTTCTTTTTACTTTTACACAAGTAAAGTTTGAAAACCATTGCATTTTCAGATGTTAACATTCTAATGTTTATTCATTTAGTTGATTTCTATCTTTTTATTATGAGTTTTCCTCTATGCAATTAATATAACACAATAAATTTTAGAACATGACATATTTGATTATGAAATTATCTCCGAACATTCAGAAACCCTTAGGATGATGCCAGAGAATTGTCCCGCTCAAGATCAAAGCCGCCAGTTCACATAATAATCAAACAGACTGCTGGCCTCAAATACCTCAACATTTTCCCTAGCTTTGAAAATTCAGCTTCAGGCCATTTTGATCCAGACAACTGGAACTATGCTTGGTAAATGGCATCTCTGTGAGACTTCCAGGTACATCTTCATCAGATCAAAGCTTTCATTAGTGAATATAGAAAATAAAAAAATTAAAAACAGACAAATTTATGGGAGAAATCATATATTATAGTTTTAATGACAATTAGGCTTAGGTCAAAACAAGCTACAAACTGGTATCCGTGTTTACAGTCACAAAGTTATTACAGTGTGTAACTTTACAAGGTGTGCATGACCTAAAAGTCACATTTCCCATTTTCTCTCGCAGAGGCAGCAGGAGGGAAGCATCTCTGATAGAGACTAATGTAATGTATAGAGAGGTCATGGCCGACATCTGCACTCAGCCCTAAATTAATGTTGTGAAGAGAAAACTGCTCCTGGTCTCTTTTTAATGGCGGGTTTTTATGGGCAGATGTGCTTTTGTTTGATACGATCCAACACTTGATTCAGACTACTAATTCCCAGAGAAAGACATAAAGGCCATAAAACAGTGGTTTAAAGACACATCATTTCGCAGAACACAGAACATACTGTTTGATGGAAAATGTAAGTTTCCTTTAGAGAATATTAAGCTCTGCTTGATTTGTAAAGTTCAAATGTTTGGGATTGAAAATCCATTCATTCATTCATTTTCTTTTCGGCTTAGCCCCTTTATTAATCCGGGGTCGCCACAGCGGAATGAACCGCCAACTTATCCAGCATTTGTTTTACGCAGCGGATGCCCTTCCAGCCACAACCCATGGGATTGAAAATATTTATTATTATTATTATTATTATTATTTTTATTATTAAGATTATTATTACTATTATTATTATTATTATTATTATTATTATTATTATTGTATTATGGGGGTGGTCAACTGTATATTAATAAAGTATTTTATTTTAATTATTAATATTATCATTTAAGATACAGATACAGCAAATTATTTCTCAATATTAAAGGACTGACCACCTCATACATCTTATTTTGACGTTCTTCAGGGGGGATTAAGCATTAATTAGGTTCCCCACAATTCCACCTTTAATTCCCACCCTGGGTGTATACCATACTCCATGAGTTCAAAAAGCTCAGTAATTTAAGCCCAAATAACAACTCTAAGCTCTGGAATTCAAGAGGCTGAACAATGCTATTTATACATCACTAAATTACAAAAATGCAGCTTGTACAACTCTGATAGAGTCTGTTGTAATCCAGTAATCAGCCAATACAAAAAACAACTTTAACGAACCCAATGCTATAATCTAAAAACTTTAGCAGGTGAAGCAAACACAGCATAAAAGTCCTCATGGTCATTATCGATAAAGTATGCACTGTGGCTGCGACATATTTCATTAGTGAAGCTCTATACACAATTTTGCTAATAGACAATACTGTATGTTACCAAGTGACAAACACACATGAAAGATAAATAAGTGAACTGACAGCAATTTTGAGATTAACCAACTTGACAATTAACAGATATCAAAACAGCAAACATGAAATCAACACAAAAAACGATCACATGACTAAGATAAACAAATGTTAATAGAGTTCGTATTCTGAGGCAAGAAACTGCTGTTTTTTGTTTCCATGCATCTGACAACCAAGCCAAGTTTAGCTGTGTTTTGTTTTCAGTATAATGCAAGTGATTATAATAATGATAAAATAACCAAAATCCTCTTTTAAGTGTTTCTTTTGCACTAATTAATTACTTTGCAGTGGGATTTGTTCATTCATAAATTGCCATTTACTCTAAATTTAGCATTTTTATCTACAAAATACAATGAAAATTCATGTTTGTTTGTTTTTCCTTTGGGGGATAAGCAAATCATGCTAAATTGTACAAATGAGATCGTATGAATTCATAGGAATTGACCACTAAATCAAAAAGTCACAAAGTGTCATGAGATTATGTTGAAGAAATAAACAGATTCCCAAAATCTTCTCTGTAAAAAACAAAATGTAACTTTTGAATTTTGAAGCTGACTTAATCTAGTGGTCAATTTTTGCACCCGAAGCATATGCAAATTGGTTAATTTTTAATTAAATAATGCTTCATATTTATATATATAACATTTTAGACTTTTAACAGAAAATAACATGGGTAGTATCCTGATACCTTTTACTACAACTATATTTCTTTTACCCTATTAACCTGTAGCCCCACGCAAGCAGAACCACAAAGAAGAAGTGTAAATCCAGCAAGACTTTACCTGTGTGACCAGCGGCTCCAACAACCTCTCCACCGTCAGTGTGCGAATCTCCAGACTCTTGGGGTCCCATTTTAGCAAGATTGGGGACGTAGCGCTCGTCATGTTTACTGTGCAAAGAAAAGAAAAGGCAGAAAAACAGAGGAGTGAATAGTTGACAGGACGAAATAGATGTTAAAAACAGAGAACGACAGTTTAATAGGATGATAAAAGGACAAGGTGCAGACATCACAGACTTGATTATTGTATGCTTCATGGCTCTCTTAACAAAATCAAAGGCCAGTGAGCCTGCCGTGCATCTATTATTAAAACAGAAAAGACGCTTAGTTGAAAACTCTTTAAATGTTGCACATCCATCACACCAAAACGCTAAAACCAGGATGATAAAATATTGAAATGATGCACTGCATTAAAGGCTAATGATTTCAAAATGAGTCCTAATGTGGGATCCAGACATTGTTGCGCAAGTCAGACTGTATCAGCTCACTTTTAATGAGGAAAAACAAACTAGAGGGATCATAATACGTTGCCCAAGAAGTGTTGTGAATTTCTCCCATATTAATTATGTAACTAAAACAGTCACAAAGCTCTCAAACTTCACAAACTTTTTAATTAACATGATATGTGAGTTTACTTAAGCAACACAGTTTGAGTGGAAGCGCTATTTACAAAACAGTATTTATTAAAGCCAAAATGTACTTGTAGGTTATTTTTTGAAGTGGTTTGTCTTCCGACTGAAACATAGCTAACATACAGTAGCTGAAACATAGCTAGGTTTAACTGCAGTAGGTGATTGTCTTCAGAAACATTGTTGTTGTGCTGGTTAAAAGTCTCTTCACATTCCAATAGTAACGATTTGAGTAAATGGCCTAAATGTATTGGTTTGTATTTTTATATTCTAGGTAAAGCATAAAACAAAAAAAAATGTTCATCCAACTAAAATTTGTCAGGCCAATAATTCCCACAATTTTGGTAAGTAGCACAAACTTGAAACTTTTTAAAATCCTGAATCAATTTAGTAATTACTTTTGCACGCTGGAGAAAGGATGACACCATGGCTGATTTTTTTTAGACAGGTATCGTTATGTTTTAAAGCCACTTTAGTCATGCAAAGCTTATGTAGATTATGTTGTTTTATGGGTTATATGCACGGAGGTGTTGTTCAGCCACTTAAATCTTCTGGCTAAAGATTGATTTCATGAGAGACCTTTTACAGCATCGCATATGTGTGTGCAATCGCAAATAGCATTTTTCTGTATAGCCTGCTTCACTGAGGTAAAGTTGGTTTAATAATCTTATTGGTTCATTTTAGAACAATGACAAATTTGTTCTGTTTCTGTTTAAAGTACTGTGAATTACAGTACAGTACTTTGAATTACAATGTAATAAAGAAATTAAAACTTTTTATCTGTAAGAACAAAACAAAACTTGAAAGTATTTTGAGCCTGATTTTACCAGTGTTTACTTTTTGTCTTACAAATCTTTGCAAATGAGCTCATATTAACATATTTAACACTTACTTCTATTTGTGAAATATATTTATTATCTGTTTTTTGTCCTGTCTCTGTAATTCTGTTGCACTGTAGAAGCTCTGTCACGAAAACAAATTCCTTGTATGTGTGAACATACAATAAAGCTCTTTCTGATTCTGATTCTGATATTTAATGAAATAATGCTCCATATTTATAGACCTTCTCAGAATATTTCAAGACCTCATCCCCACTTCAAGTTCTAATCAGAATCAAACCTTTTATTGAATTAACAGTTGTTAATTAACATTTATTAATAAACAGTTGTAGTTAAATAAATCATTAGAGCACAGCAATGCAACAGAACTCAGATAAGCTCGGAAGAAACAAGGCTTGAAAGTGTAAATTACGTGGTTGTTTTCAGCAACAGGCTTCAGCCACTGTTTAAACTCATCTTTCTCCAACCAGGAGTATGTAAACTTACTTTTTTTTCCATTTTGCCATCTGTTTTGCTCAATGGTTTTGCTACATGTGGAGAGCCTCCCATCACCTTCACGCATTTGTCGCAAACGTGACATCACCTGGACGGAGGAGCTTAGCCGGACGCACCCGGCCTGAACCAATCGCTTATATTCAGCACACTCTTGTTAATATTAATAATAAATTTATTTACGCTTTTTTGGAGTCAAACACTTTAATTTAAGACCTCATAAAAATGTGATTAAGATTTTTTTAATACCTTTTAAGGGCCTTATTTTATCATAATTGATTTATTAACTTTTAATACTTTTTAAGAGCCCGCAGACACCCTGTACATGAACACACCAAAACACAGGACATGACACAGGAACCCTGACAGCTGTATCATGCCCATGTGTGTTTTAGGAAAAGAGAGAGAAAGGGAGAAAGAGAGAGACAAATGTGTATAATTTAAATGTAATGTTTTTAACTTTGAATTTGTATCATTTGTCATGCCAATAAAGCAATTGTTGAATTTGAAATTGAGAAAGAGAAGGAACCCAAAATATGCAGGAAATTTGTGGCAATTACAAAAAAAATCCACAAGATTTTGTGATATTTGCTTGATTTTGCATAAAATCGCCAATCCCTGGAGGGTTTGCCTGTTCTTCTGTAATTCTTCTGTACATGAAAAGTGAACACTGTAAGGATGAAAATTATTATATGCATTTGTTTATATGGCAGAACATGTGTTTTTCACCAAAGAGGGCTCACACAAATTCCTGATGAAATCAGGAACTGCTTTGTGGACTGTGGGGGTATGATGATGTAGTCACGTGTTGATTGGTCAGTTTGAATGTCTCAGTATTTAGGCTTTGGTCAAATGGTCAAGGAAGGTACAAAGGAGGGTGATAAACCTAGCTCTGGTCTCGTTTTCTCCGGTCCTTCTGGCTTCTCCTGCTTTTGCTCTCTCCCAATGCTCTCTCTATCTCTCTCCCTCCCCCTCTCTCTCTCCCTCTCTCTCTCTCTCTCAGGTAACTTTAATTTACATTTAAGCTGGGTACAATTATTATCATGTTTATATCATTTCATGTTTTATTGTTTTATACAGTTATTTGTAACTAATTCAGTGGTATAACCATAGAGAATTATTGTCATTAAATCATCTCATTTTCAAGTATTTGTCAATTAATTTTGATTTAACATCAACATTTAATGGCTCCATATTGCAATACAATATAATCACATAATAGCAACGCTTTCCCACATTTAAAGCTATTAATACTGCCCTTATTTCCGTTTTTGGTATAAATGTGCAGAAGGATGGTTTGACTAGAATGTACAGTTTTTTACCATCATACTGATAACTTTTAGTCATTCGGCAGAACTACAGTCCAGAACCGCTGTAGTTAAAAAGACCAGCCTTACAACACATAACAGAAGAAGTCAAATAAAGAGATAGGTTTATGTCGTTCATATTCACTTACCACATATGGATTGGGAAGTGAATATGAATTTACATTTAATACAATTATGTTTGAGCATGAAATTATATTTGAGCATAAGCATGAATGTCACCACATTACAGTGAAATGTGAATTTGCTATATGAAGTTCTGTCCATCAGCCGTCCTGCAAGACTGAAAACACAATTTTCCATAACCACCACTGAAACTAGAAACCCTCCAATCATGACACTTCAGGTTAGTGATCATTTAACTTCCATTTGCTGGTGGGGATGATAAAAACATGGGCATTTTCAATCATGCTGTCATTGTTTGGAGCGCCGGCCTACATTCACTCCTGCATCTTCAGATCCTGCATACAAAAAACATATGCACGTACAAAGCCCAGCTCCAAGCCCTTTGAACAGCGCTAATGCAAGCAGGTGCTTTGTGATTAAGGTAGACATCAGAGCTACAGGATCAGGCCTGCATAGCAGGAGGGAGAAAACTTTACCTGACTGAGGAGAAACTTAAGGGAGCGGAAAAAAGCTTTCAAACCGATGGCAATGTGGAAGAAAGTGTGTGAGAGAGTTTGAGATTTCCACAGAATCAACTTTACAGTTTGTGCTTCTGTTCTTTGTATTCAAGGTCTTTATTTCAAATCTCTGACAGGGAATTTTTCAGGAACGCAAGTGATGAAACATTTATGAATCGGTATATTTGAACAAAGCTCAATGTGAATGAATCTTTTATTAGATGCATTACATATCAATTTGATATGACAATTGAAGATACACACATTAGGTTTTTAATATTGAACTATATTTTCTTTTATCCATAAATGTAAGTGCCTTATAACATGGATGGATGGATGGATGGATGGATAACTGACCCATGACAAGACACATGGGTATTATACACTTTCAGAAACAAAGGTAGATAGTGGTACAAATAATGTTCCTTAAAGAACAGTTTTGTACCTTTGTAAACGTTGTACCTTACATGGTACAGAAAAGACCTCTTATGATACTGTTCTGTATCTTTTATGGTAGAACTGAAGGGATAGTACACAATTGTTCTTATAAAAAAGATACAGTACATAAGTGTTGCACATCTCCTTCTTTAATACAATATCTAAGAAATTAAATATTAATGGAAAAGCAAAGTGATTTATAAATAATTTCCATATTAAAACATAAATCATTATTTACTGTAAAAGCATGCTTAAAGAAACTTATAAACATCATTTATTAAGTTCTATAAAGCAAAACAACTGGTAAAACAAAACTATAGGTATTGTAAACTAGACATTTAAGGCATTTTTATTAAACATTTGGTAAGCATTTTCTGATAAATACATTTTCATTATTGATATCCACACCTTGGCTTTTGCTTTCCACTACAAGTCCTGCATATGCAAAGTGTTCATGCAGACATTTTAGTTTTGTAAAATAATTCAAACATTTTGCATATCTCATTACAATATTTTAAAATTAAGTAAATTAAATCAACTTTTACATGATTTCAAGGGTATTGTCTTTATATTTTACATGTGAGAATGTATTTCTGGAACATTTTTGTGAAAAGTGTTGTCAAATGTTTAGCAAAAAATAGATCTTTTGGTTTATGTATAAATATTTTTTTTTATTCTTTATTGTAAATGGAAAATTTACAATAAATTTGGAAAATTTGGATTCTTTAATTGTGCATTTGCACACAAATAAACTTTAAAAAAACCATTGTTTAAAAATGTATTTGAGGTTTTACATTTACTGAAAATTAATTTACGCAATTTGCATAAAGAAAAATGCCTTTAAATAGTTCATGAAGGAACACATTTGACACAATAAAGGTACAAAATGTCTTGTCACTGTAGAAGAACCATCATGGCTCAGATTTGTAGCTTTGATGAAGGTACAGTATTGTATCTGCAGGTTTTTAAAACCAAAGGTACACTTTGGTTTCCCCTGGTAAAAATCATGCCCTTAATGGTACAAACTGCAATAGTACAAACTTGTTTCTTTTTTCTTAAGGTACAATTCTGTTCCATAAAAAAGTACTGCCCCATTTACAAGAGTTTGTACCTTCTTTGGTACAACATTGTATCATTTTTTTTTTTCTGAGAGTAGATGCCGGCACCCTTTCTCCAAAAGCTAAAACATCTCTTCCCCGCACTTTTAATATTAAAGTTGCATTACTCGTGTTTGTTTAACATTTGAAGTGGATCAAAAAGGGTATTGTTAAATAGTTTAGGATAACTTTACTGAATGAAATATGTGTATGGTAGTCAATATATTTAGTATAGAAGTGGAAGTTGAAGACTGCTTGAGTACAAGTTATGAAGGAGTCACTGACCTTAGTGTTAATCCACCAAATTTCTAAACATTTCAATACAGCATTATGCACACACACACACACACACACAACTATATATTGTCAATAAAGTTTTTAATATTTACTTATCTTGTTAGATTTAGTTTTTATTTTATTCATTTCATATTTACATATATTTAAACATTTTATTTTATTCCAGATTTATTTAAATTCTGGGTTTAATTATGGTTATAACATAAATATTTTGAATAAACGCGTAATCAATAAAAGTAGATATAATAATGTGCTAGAATGGTGTCATATGATGCTGCAAAAAGTATTTTGGCACCAAGAAAGTTGTCTTAAACTTTCCCATTAAATGAAAAATGTTTCCCCATCTCCTCCACATACAGTCTAAAAGTCTGGAGTGAGAAGAATCAGCATGAGATCAAGCCATCATCCGCTGTTTGCTTCAGTCACAGTTCTTCACTTGTCAGTGAGCTGCACACACTAAAAAGGGATCTTTAGGCATTACCAGTCTTTGTGCTCAAACTGTGTCTCGTTTTTCCTCTGTTCAGATGTAGCTGTCAGTGAATCCTCAAGAGAGTCTCCATGTCAAACACACACACACACACTGCTCTTCTGCTCACTTTTACACCAATTTTACCCCCTCTCAAATTGGTGTAACCATTTACACAACGCTAAAAAAATGAAATGGGCCACTGGGTCTCCTCAGCACCTTAAGTTCAACAAAAACCCTCCTCTTATCAAGAACCATACTTCAGTATGTAGGGGTATACGGTTCCTTGAGGATTAAAAAAAGTAATTGAAGTTTTACTGTAAGCTCTTTGGTGAAGTATAGCGTTTACAAGGTCTTTTAAAGTGGCAGGTTTTGACCCAGTATGGATTCTGTCATTAGGTCACAGACAGTAGAGATGAAAGCCACTCTTAAATTCATTATTGATCTTAAAATAAAATAATTATATCAATGAATACAATGAACGGATTAAATATGCACTACACATATTCTTTACAGTTTAGCTAAAACTTGAAAAAATAACAGTCAATAAGAGCTGCATGAGGAATGTACAACATTACAACATCTGTATTTTTTGCAAATTATATAGTTTATTCATTCATTCATTCATTTTCTTTTCGGCTTATTCCCTTTATTAATCTGGGGTCGCCACAGCGGAATAAACCGCCAACTTATCCAGCATTTGTTTTACGCAGCGGATCCCCTTCCAGCCGCAACCCATCTCTGGGAAACATCCATGCATTCTCATTCACACACATACACTACGGACAATTTAGCCTATCCAATTCACCTATACCGCATATCTTTGGACTGTGGGGGAAACCGGAGCACCCGGAGGAAACCCACGCAAACACGGGGAGAACATGCAAACTCCACACAGAAATGCCAACTGACCCAGCCGAGGCTCGAACCAGTGACCTTCTTGCTGTGAGGCGACAGCACTACCTACTGCACCACCGTGTCGCCCATAGTTTATCCATTTTCCAATAAATAAATAAATAAATAAATAAATAAATAAATAAATAAATGAATAAATACATAAATAAAAAGAAAAAAATGTACAGACTGTTTTGTTTATAGTTTAAATATATGGGGGAAAAGACTCTAAGCTATATTGTTTCTAGTTTAAATAAATAAATGTGCAAGATGGATAGAGTTAATTTTATTAATTAATTTTACACCAATTATATTTTAGTTTTACTGATTAAATATTGTAGTTTATACTATTAGTTTTAAACTTTTTAAATATTTTTTAAGTTTTACTTTTGGTTTAGTTTTGTATTTTTGTTTTATTATCATTTGTAATGATACTTTGCCATGATGACAGTAAATAATGTTTTATATTTTTCAAGACACTTATACAGCTTAAAGTGACATTTAAAGGCTTAACTAGGTTAATTAGGTTAACTAGGCAAGTTAGGGTAATTAGGCAAGTTATTGTATAATGATAGTTTGTTCTGGAGACTATAAAAAAATAAAATTTAGCTTAAATGGGCTACTAATTTTGACCTTAAAATGTTTTTTAAAAAATTAAAAAACTGCTTTTATTCTTATTCTTTTCTGAAGAAAAGTCGTATTTCTTTTAGTTCAACTAGAATAAACTTTATTTTTTTCCAAAACCATTTTTTATTTTAACATTACCCCTCCTAAGAAATCATTTTCAAACTGGCTGTAGAATCTATTAACTTGTCAAATGTACCTACACTCTCAGAAATAAAGGTACAGGAGCTGTCACTGGGGCGGTACCTTTTTAAAAGATACATATTTGTACCCAAAGAGTCCACAGTGGTACCTCAAAGGTGCATATTAGTGTCCAAATGTACCTAAAAAGTACCTTTGAGGTACCATTATAGACCCTTCAGATGTAAATGTGTACCTTTTGAAAAGGTACCGCCCCAGTGACAGCTTCTGTACCTTTATTTCTGAGAGTGTACAGTAACTTGCCTGTAAACAGGTAAATCTTTAAATCACTTTTTTTTTTTATAATATCTTAAAATTTGACTTACTGTCATCATGAAAAAATAATAGAAATTAGTTGTTTGAAACTAGTTATTAAAACAAGTTTTTTTAAATAAAGATGTTTTAAAATGCTCTCCATTAAACAGCTATTGAGAAATATTTTCAAAAGAATTCATATTCACAGGATGGCTAATAATTTTGACTTCAACTGTATATAAAGGAAAATGCTTTCCTATATTTCCAGGTTTAGCCGATCACTAGATGCTAACAGAAGAAAGAAAGAAAAGAAAAGAAAAACTCCAAGAACAATAAAACTGACTTCACAGTTATTTTTTAGGAAAGAAAAAAGGGTCTTTTTTCACAGTGAGCTGACCAGTATATCACACAGCCTCCTCCAGTATGGCCTTCCGGAAGCAAGCTGCGCGAGATCTATTTCAGTTCCATTATCACCGAATAATGCTTCAATTATCCTGCGGAAATGGGAAGAGGAATAATTACGCTATTTGTGCCCGGTTGCCAGGATGATAATAACAGCAGTCATAACGAGGAGCGTGAAATGGCAGAAATGCCACACTTTCACACACGCATATTCAACACGCTGGAACAGAACAGGTTAGCAGGCTTATTGGCTCAAATCCATTCGTTTGTAAGTGCCGAAATAGTCTTGTTAAATGAGAGACTTGTTAACTTTATTGTAATGTATTATTTTTTTTAACCATTATTAAATTTGTGTCAAATATCATAGTCAAAATTTCTTTAAATTAAATTAAATCTTCAAATCCTGTCTTTGTTTAGTCAAGATGTAGTTAAGTACAAGCTTGGGCATTTTAGACTAGTTTTTAGACAATATTTGAATGGATAAACTGATAAAAGCAAATATTTAGCTTAAAATTGTCATTGTAAATACTGATCATGAGTTGTCATCCAGCATATGCAGTAGCACAGATCAAGAAAACATCAACTTGTAAACTAATTTTTCAAGAACATTTTTAAAGAAATTACTAAAAGAATTTGGTCTTTATTATTTTTTTTGCTTGTTTATATTTTAGTAGCATGCTTTTTGTCAACAATAAAATGCTGCTATAGCCATTTAATGTCAGTAATGTTGTTGTAGTTACCAAAATGTAAATTAACATTATGAGTTCACATTCTGAAAAATGTATGTCAAACGTTAAATCAATTTCTAATTTATTTATTTCTGTTTTATGAAGAATAATCCCATATTTTATACTTTATTTACTTTTTTTTTGCACTGAAATCTGTTACGAAAAACCTTTCACTGAATAAAAAGTCATAATACTGTGACAGATGAATAAGACATAAGCAGACAGGCGTTTAAAAAAAAGGCTTCAGAAGCAAATATACTGGCTATTGCATTTCATATCATCAGACATAAGCCATTTATCATGGCCTACAGTTCACAGCAATCCATTTAACAATCAAGTCAATCTGCCTTAATAGGAAAATATCCATTTTACGCAATTTATATACAGGTCAGGGAGCATGATAAATTGCATTTTATCACATTACCTAAAAAAATGGAATCACACCAGATTAACGAATCAAACTGACAAACCTCACATAAATAAAGATAAATGTCTGAGCTGTAAACCTGTGAAGCCGTGTGACGCTTAAACAGTAGAGAGGATTAAGACAGCTTAATCAGGCCAAACTCATCGTGACCCCATCACACATACACACACTTGTACAGCTATCTTTATGGGGACTTAGACATAATATACGCGTGATTATAAATAGATGCAGGGGTGTATAGCGGACATTTTAAAAGTGAGGGGGACAGTTGTATGAGATCCAAAGGTTTACATTCATTTAATTATTAATCACCTGTTTCTAAACGGTCTGTCTCTAAAAGTGAGGGGAATGTATCCCCCCCATCCCTCATCCCCCGGTTGCTACACCCCTGAATAGATGTAATAATATACAGTGCAAACTGTGTATTCTGTGTCCCTACCCCTAAACTAAACCCTTGCAGGAAACAATTTGCATTTTTACATTTTCAAAATACTTCAATCTATGTGATTTATGAGCAGTTTATTTCATGGGAACCAAATCAATGTCCCCACAAAGTCAATATGTACTAATATTGCTATTCCACAACATTAGGAATACAAGGTATACACAAACAGACACACACACATTTAAGCACAGCAATGTAAAGCCAGCACAGATATTTCAGACCTCTTTTGTCCACTCAAGCTCCTCACGCTGACCCCAATACGCTGGTTTATTGTCTTTTGAAAACTTTGCGTATCTGAGACTGAGGCAGCAAGTCAATAACAAATATGAAAATGGATGAAAACTTCACAATGTCACCAATTTTTGACAGAATATATGAGGACAACAGAGATATCAAAAAGTTTTGCATATTCCTGCCTGGCATCCTAAATGGCATCCTAAATTTAAACCTTCTTAGCGACCCGCTCCCAAAGATCCTGCCCTAGAGCGGAGACGATTAAAGCTTAGATTAACCCACGCTAAATATCAGACAAGCAAATCATTCAATGCCTGCAAACACACATCCCCTGCAGTGTCACTGCTGCTAAAACCCTGAAAATCGTCTGTACTTCTAGTAAAAAAGATTGGGGGAAAAAAAATCTGATATATGTGACTAGCTCTCTTTCTCACTAGTTAAAGTATGTTGAATGACGGTTTGTCTGTTAGCAGTTATGATTAGAAAACATGAGAGGAAAAGTATAAATGAGGAACTATATAACAGCAGACAACTAGTAAAATCTGAAACACATTCAAATAATGCAACAACAAAAAAACAGCACAATCAAAACCAGTGGGGTTAGACTGTTCTAATCTTTATTTCTAATGTTTACGTTGTAAGCTATCTTCATATTATCATATTATCTCAATATACAAATATATATATATACATATATATATACATATATATATATATATATATATATATTATTTTTTTATTTTTTTATTTTATTTTTTTTTTTTTGTGAAAGATGAACAATGTGATTCATACAGCAATCACTGCTTTAGAGTTTATTTATGCCCAGCCATAGATTCAGT
>CAIGQQ010036349.1:0-11518 GCA_903798035.1 Danio albolineatus
AGATCCACCCCTGAAACCAGTTTATTTACATCTAATCATCCTCCTCCTCCAATCACATGCTCTGCCACACCCACTATTCATGATCCCATCAGCTTCAGATACAATCAAATCTGCCCTACTGTACATTCACTCTAAAAGCGTCACATTCCAGAAGCAAATGGCTTTTAAATGTCATTTTGTATTGATTCCAGTGTCTTTCCAATGAAAATATGTTGACACCGATTGACTATTTACCATTATATGATGTTTTCATGGGGATAAACTCGAACCCTTCAGGAACACGAAAGGTTTACGGCGCATTTATGTTCACTGCAGGGTGTTTATTTATTTATTTATTTTTGCACCAGCCTGGAAGCAAAAAGCAGAAAACGGCAAAATCGCTGCGCCGCACATAAATTTCCACTCAGAAAACAGACTATTCAATAGCACAGCGCTCATTACTCAAGAGCCTCAACACAAAGTTCCGTCTCGCTCCCCTGAAAGGTCCCGCAAGAGGGCCTGTGTTATCACCAGGATTGCGTGTTTGTTGCGTTTTTCCTGTAGTTTGTAATAAACATGTCACCAAAATGAAGGTCAGCTAACCTCATATTTGTCAGGACGGGCGTAATGCCTTCCAAGTTTGTGGAACAAATGAAATTCTGCCGCTCTGTTGCACTTTGCATCCAAACAACCATTACTACCGGCTTTATATACTGTCTGAGCATCAGACCATCAAATGGTGTTTTTATTTGTGTGTTGCATCGCTCCACACCACCGAGGACAGAAATCCATCGCTAGTATGCAAAGGCGTGGAACTGAATCTATATTTGATGGTGAAGTCATAGCTTTTATAGAGGATTAAAATTGATCATGGCATCTCCGAGACGTCATCGATGGTCTTTTTGGAAGTAATTGGGCTGCTTTTTGCTCTAAGTTGCTTGGGAATTATTGAGCGTTACTAGGAATTGCGAGGCTACATCAAGATTAAGCACTTCGGAATATGTTTGCGTCTTGTGGCACGGCCCCGTTTCATATTTTATGTTGCTTTTTTTATTTTTGTTCAGCGCTAAAATGTGAAGACAATATCTGCTGATTTTCTTTTCCGGCAACAGTCGTTTTTCATCCATCAAGGCATTCTTCTCTCCCCATCTTTCGGCACTTGCTATAACTGATTTAGCATTTATGGTGGTAAAAAATTAATCTAAATGTCGGCCAACGGGGAACGCAGAAGCTCTGGGCTGATTTATTTCCGACTTAATTCAGAATGGCTTGACATGATGAACGCTACAGAAAGTGGGCAGTTGTGTTTTGGAAGCATTAAAGCGGCTGTTGTGAGTTGTTTGATTGAAAATCATAAATCAATGGGCTCAAACCTTGGACCGGAGAGCTGAGAATGTAAACAGCAGACAGCCTGTGCCTTGTGCATTATTAGCTGAAACACTGTGTATTTACTTGTGCTTTAAGTGAAAGAAATAGTGTGCTTTGTGAATAAAAAGCTGGCGGATGTGATTCGTATACATCTAGTTTCAGTTCAAAGGATTTCTGTGTAGGTTTTACTTCTATGTTTAGGAAAAAAATAGTTTCAGTACATTGCATTGCACATATATTTGGAATTAGTTTTAATGTCAGGATGCTGTATTGCTAATCTTCATTCATTCATTCATTTTCTTTTCGGCTTTGTCCCTTTATTAATCCGGGGTCGCCACAGCAGAATGAACCGCCAAATTATCCAGCATTTGTTTTAAGCAGCGGATGCCCTTCCAGCTGCAACCCATCTCTGGGAAACATCCATACATTCTCATTCACACACTTCCACTACGGACAATTTAGCCTACCCAATCCACCTATACCACGTCTTTGGACTTCTGGGGAAAACCGGAGGAAACCCACACAACCACGGGGAGAACATGCAAACTCCACACAGAAATGCCAATTGACCCAGCCAAAGCTTGAACCAGCGACCTTCTTTCTGTAAGGCGAACGTGCTACTCACTTCGCCACCGTGTCGCCCATATTGCTAATCTTTAACAGTGTTTTTCTTTTCCAGTTGAAATGCCTATTTCTAGTGTTATTTTGGTATCATAGTTTATGTCCTAATTATAACTTATATTACAATTAATATGAACCTCTAATTTCTGTTTTCGCTTTCACGGTTTCACTTTTTTAAATTCAAAATAAATGAAAATCAGAAAATATCGCCAGGGCAACTAGCTAAAACTGTATATACACATTATATATACTGTATATATAGTCGACGTGTTGTGCGTTTAGAGATGCTCTTCTGCATACCTGTTTTAACGAATGGCTGTTTGAGTTACTGTTGCCTTTCTGTCAGCTCGAACCAATCTGGCCGTTCTCTTCTGACCTCTGGCATCAACAAGGCATTTGCACCAACAGAACTGCCGCTCATTGGATAATTTCCCTTTTTCAAGCCATTCTCTGTAAACCCTAGTAATGGTTGTGCGTGAAAATCCCAGTAGATCAGCAATTTCTGAAATACTCAGACCAGACTGTCTGGCACCAACAACCATGCCACATTCAAAGTCACTTCAGTCACCTTTCCTCCCCATTGCTCAGTTTGAACTGCAGCACATTGTCTTGACCAGGTCTACTAGGGCTGTGCAATATGGACAAAATAATCATATTGCAATTTTTGGAACGAATATTGAGATTGCGATTTTATTTGTGATTTTGCCAACTGTTTTTGCTTTTTCAAACAAGCTACTTACACACATTCTAAATGTGTTCAGTGCACAAGAAGTGCATAACAAAACATTTCACAATGAAATAACATAGTATTAAGTTTAATAAATAAAAACTGTAGTAAAATTGTCTTTAAAATACACAACATAAAATAAATTAAGATTAACTAACCTCAACTCACATTCTGTACACAGTAGTACTAACTGCTTGATACAAAACAAAATTGTAATAAATTGTCTTAAAAACAGACAACATGAACAAATAAAGATGAACTAACCTCAATCCCAGTCATAACAATAAATAAAAACTAAAGTAAATCAAAACCACCTATTCGGTTCTTTATTGTGCGCTGAATGAGCTCTGATTGGTTAACATCTTTCTCCCGCTCAGCTAAGCTGTAATTGCCGGTGTGCTGTGTCAGCTCTGATTGGTTAACATATTAAAATTATGCGCACAAGAACGTATTCTAAATAAAATCTAAATAAATTCATAGATAAAATTGCAGCCTTACGCGATTTTGAAATTGCATGTGCTTAAATCGCGATTTTTAAAAAAAAAAAAAAATTGTGATTGCGATTAATTGCACAGCCCTAATGTCTACATGCCTAAATGCATTGAGTTACTGCCATTTGATTGGCTGATTAGAAATTTGTGTTAACGAGCAGTTGTACCTACTAAAGTGGCCGGTGAGTATATATAGATATGAGTGTATGTCTATATCAATACAGACTAAGCTAAGACTAATGAATGAATGAGATATCGTCACCTTAGAATTATAAAGTTCTATCTGTGTTCTGAATGATTTTGAGATATTGAGCTTTAAAGTTTTTGCATTCTATAGCAAACAGTACGTGTGTAAAATTGTTTTTTTTTTTTTAAATAAAAAGTCTTAAAATGTAAACAACTTATTAAAATACATCCCATAATGTAAATAAGTTGTCAGTTAATAAAAATATGTCAATAACCCAATTTTGACAAAAATAAACATTTATTTTACTTTAGAAGTAGCAGGAATATTTTGTCATTGTTCTAGTTTTAGTTAACAGTAATGACCCCGCATAAATCTTAAATTAATAGCTCATTGTTTCATCTGTAATTTATTATAATGAGTTATGAAACGGTTTCTGGGTGCCGGTTTCCTAATCTCCATCATATTTTGCTTCTAACATTCTGCATACCTCTGTACGACAGTATATAAATTGTTTTGCTAATGTAGAATTTCCCATATTCACTGTATTTCCATATTCTGAGATGTCGCCTTCCAGTGTAGAGACTGCGTTGAATTGCATGCAGTTGCTGCCAGAAAGCGACTAATTTTATTCAGAAGGAAATAAATACAGAGAAATGCTCACTGCAGAGTTGTAAATCAAAATAAACAGAAACACTTTGAGGCAGTAGTCATAATTTATAATAAATCGCTGTTTTTGTGCAGGCATGTGTGGGAGCGCGTGTGTGTATTTTGGGCATCGCAGGTGAGCTTTAGCTTGCTGTTGTGTTTCCTTCTCTTTGTTGAAGCACTTGGCGGGGGAAGAAGATCTCTGGCCGGCTGTCTGTGTGTCTGTGGTAAAAAGGCAGCAGTGAAAGTCATTCACAGGGCCGTCTCACGAGACCCCGGGCCAAAGCTAATCACAACTTCGACCCACTTCTGGATTCCAATGACTGAATCAATTGAGCTGAGGCCTCCCGACGGAGCACAACAAAGTCGGTGCGACTGCAACTTTAGCCTGCTGCGGCCCAGCGCCACAACACCGCAGTTTGCCTGGCCGTCTGTGATTGGCACAGAGATGTGCTCTTGATCCTATATACAGTCAATGACAAAGAGCGATTGAGTTTAGTTACAGACCCGCTCTCCTGGGCCTTTTGTTTGGCTGCAAACAGCAGTGTTGAAAACAGAAAGGCATGTTGGGATATATAGCAATAAATTACAACAGAGATGAACTTTAGGTTGTTCCTACTCGGGTTGCCATATATGTCCAACTGACACAGGTAGCCATATATTTCCAACTATTCTAGCTAACCATGAATACTTTGCTAAATTATGTTAAAACACGCTATTGACACGTTAATATGTGCTTGCCACATGCTAAAATATGATATCAATGTGCTAGTACATGGTAGCAGTGTTAAATCATGCTAGCACATTAAAACATCTTTTAAAATCATGTTATAAACAGCAATGTACCAACACGTTGGCATGTTTGTTAATCATGTTTGTTAATTGTGTTTGCAGTGTATTAATCATCTGCTAGAAACATGGTAGCACTGAGCTAAAACATGCTAAAAGAGTGTTAAGCGAACAGTGTGGAGAATATTACTTGAAACATGTTTACAGTATGCTAAATCAATGCTAACAGTGTGTTAAGTCATGCTAGAAGCATGTTAGCAATAGGTTATCATGTGGTTATGATGCTAGACATTGTACTAGTAGTACTGCATGTCAAAACTGACAGAAATGTTAAGTCATAGTAAAGCTTTAGCATTGTGCTATATGTTATTAGATTGCTCATTCATGATAGGGGTGTCATAACCTTGCTAGAAACATTCTAGCGATGTTAACATGCTAACAGTGTGCAATGTCAAGTTCATAGCATTAAATTTAGCTGAAGACAAAAAATTACAGCAGCTAAATTGTTACAAACATGCTAATATTGAGCAGCTTGTTAATGGTAAATCATGTTTGAAACATGCTAGCAATGTCATGAAACATGGTAGCAGTGTGATAATTTAGGGTTGTGGTGTCATGCTACAGACAGGCTGCGTTGTCTTTTCTGCACGTTTTTACATACTAGCAAAATACGCAATTGTGTTAGCAGTAAGGTAGCCATGGTAGAAAATGTTTAATGTGTTAAAACATGCTAAATGTGTATTACATTAGCATATCTAGCTAGAAACATAATGTAGTATTATAGTGTGCTGTCAACATGCTACCTATTGTGTGTTCTAAAAATGGTAACAAAGTGTAAACTCAAATTAACAATTTGGTATATTATGATCATGTATATTATGATATTATGATCAAACGCTTGTGTGCTAAATCATGCTAACAACATGCCTGTGTTGTGTAAACGTGCTAAAAAAGCGTTAACTGAAGTAAGCAATCTGCTAAATTGTATTACAAACCTGCTAACATTGAGCTAAACATAGTATTAGTTAATTCATAACAGCAGTATGATAAATGTGATGAAACATAGTAGCATTGTGCTAATGTAAGGTAGCAGTGTGATACTCATGCTTTAAACATAGTGTTAAAACATGTTTAACATGTTAACAATATATAAAATCATGTTAGCACTACAATAGCCATGCTATAAACAACCAAACAGCTTCAAATGTAAGATTCAAAAAACATAAAAGCACTCTGCTAAATTGTGTTATAAACATGCTAGCACTAAACATATAGTTAATTCATATCAGCAGTATGATAAATCATGTTACAAATATGCTAACAGTGTGATGAAACATAGCAGTGTGCTAATATATAATAGCAGTGTGATAAACAATGCTACAAACAGACTAGCAATACAGTATGTAAAATCATGTAAGCAGTATGGTAGCTATGGTAGAAACAGTAGCAAACAGCAACAATATGACATAGAACGTTCAAAAAAAGCATAAAAAGGACTCTTGATACATAAAGTATTAAGATTTTGACAATCATAATATGAATATAAAGTGTGTGAGACTTTCACTACTGTTTGACATTCATGTTAGCGACACTCTTGTGTTTGACCCAGGTTGCAAGCTCTGAGGAAGGAGAAGTCACGCGACGCCGCTCGCTCGCGCAGGGGCAAGGAAAACTTTGAGTTTTACGAGCTAGCAAAGATGCTTCCTCTGCCCGCCGCCATCACCAGCCAGCTGGACAAGGCCTCCATCATCCGCCTCACCATCAGCTACCTGAAGATGAGGGACTTTGCCAACCAGGGAGACCCACCGTGGAACCTGCGCGTCGAAGGCCCGCCGCCCAACACCTCCGTCAAAGGTACACGCCGTATTTGACTCTCTGTTATGGTTGTTATTGTAACAATGAAATAGCGCATGGTTTATCTTCAATTGAATGGCTATTTAAAGTCAGCGTGAACCGTGTATTGTGAGGCAGTTCCAATAGAAAGTTCCTATAGAAATGAAATATTGAATGAGAAACAGTGGGCGTGGCTTGTTTTTTTCTACTGCGAGCTGATTGGATGTAGCAAAGTAGGCATTTCATTCAGAAATATTTAGAAAGGGGTTTGGTTAGAGTTTTTACAACCTAACAGACACCTCCTCCTCCTTTTCATCATTACTGTTTGTTGTCAAAACTGACAGTTGGAGGGGCGTGGTTAAGTATGTTAGCCCCGCCCAATACCTCAGACAGACCCTAACCTGAGAATTGAACTGAAAACAACGTGCATTTTCAGATTTTGATTAAAGATTACAGTTTTTTTATGACCTGCACAGATGAATTGTTCACCACAAATCTAGCAATGTGAGCAAACACACTCAGTATGACACACTCAGCTTTGATTCCATGTGTATTTTAATGTTTTCTGAGTGTGTAATCTGTAGATAATCATTTGAAGTTGTGTGTTATTAATTGGAAAACTGTTTTTACAGTAAAACACTTACTTACATATACAACTATTATGTTGTTTTGAATGGTTAAAGTTACAAATCAGCATAAAATTAAAATATTTAGTTTCAGTTTTATCTATTATTTACACATTTGTTTTGACTTTTTACTCATTTCATTTCTATTTAGAGTGCAGCTTAAGGTTTTAAATGCTTTATTTATTATTTTTTTATTGCTTGTTTATTCTCTTTGGTTTTAGTTGTATAAAGACTTCCAAAGTCAAAAGTAATTAAATAAATATAAAAATAATGAAATAAAAAAAAATATAGAATAATTAAGTGAATAAAATTTTCAAATTTATGAAGTAAAAAGCTATTCTAAATCTCATGTGTATAAATATGTCTGTATTCAAACACACACTTAACTCAGTGTCCACTTTTGCTCCCCTTCAAATCATGTGTACAGAATCCGTTTGGGAGACTCCATCTATTTATCACTATGGAGCGCGTCTGACAGTCACGCACTGCTAAATCAACTGACTGTTTTGAGGATTGAATAGGAAAGGATAGGAAATCCCGCCATTTTTATATCTATCTCGAAGTGTTTTCATGCCTAAATAAAATTAAAGCACAGAACAGATTCACATTTAAGAGGAAGCAGCGTCCCCTGGTGGTTCGGTGGTATGGTTTACGCATAAGACAATTTCAATGTGGTGATGTCATTGGCCCATGAACGTTTCCTGCTTGCTGTCAAACTATTTCGTAACTGTAACAAGAGGCAATTTAATCATATCCTAACGTTAAAACAGCTTTCATAACATTATTTATCAATATGTGGAGCTTTTTGGATTCTTGGAAGATATGGAAATTTAAAATTTCACACAGGAAGTACATTAGGACCATTTGGTATTGTTTACAATTCTCAAAATGGTCTGGAAAAAAAAGGATCGGCTCTTTAATGTTTATTGTAAGATTGAAAATATGGGAAAATATCTTTACAGGATGATAGCGGGATAGAATTGTAAAATAAGGGAAAATCCAGGAAAAAAACTGGAGGGTTGACAGGTATAATACCTGTATACATTTCCAAAGTAAAAAATCCTTTTCTAATCATTTTTGTTTTTTATTTTATTTTATTTTATTATTTTAATTATTACATATTATTTCCTTTGCTTTTTATTTTTTTATTTTTTTATTATTATTTTCCTTTGCTTTTTTATTATTTTGTTTTATTTTATTTTATTAATTTTATTATTTTAATCATTATTACATATACATTTCCTTTGCTTTTTCTCATTTTATTTTAATCTGTGTTATTTTATTTTATTAGCACAATATTTAAAAAATGAAAATGAACACAAGCTACACATTTGTTTCAATCATCCAGTTGGTCTGTCAGTCTTCTTTTTAAAGTCTAATTGTATGTGTGCACTAGTTGTAAACTTCTTTAAACAAACTCAAGGACGTACTAGGTAAACAACCGCATTCAATACACAAAAGCAACATGTAATCAGTTAGTTTTGGTCACCTGGAAGCTGTGCATGTCCTGCGAGATCTGCTTAACCATCATAAGTTCGTAGCACTTCAGGCTGGAGAAGAGAAAAATAGCTGTCGGTTGTAAATAAACAAGACTGTCGTGCCCTACTGAAGCCTAATTACTTACCCATGTCTGTTCACTGAAGCCGCCTATAGATTTAACAGTAACTATGGATTCTTGGTTGGACTGTAACGATTAGGTGAGTAATGGGCTTGGTTAATCAACTAATGCTAATTGGTTGGTGATAAAGGATGCAGTCGGGATCGATGAAAATAAAAAAAAGATGCGCTCGATACTTGCTCTTCTCATTATATTTGATGGCTGTGGCTGGATGTAATATTTAAAGGAGATGATGCACTTGGGATTATTTGCTGTTGCTTGTGTGTTTGCTGTGACAGGTGCATGATGCTTACTGTTGTTAATGACAGAGTTTCAAACAAAGTAGCATTTGCAATTTACACTTTAGATAACTGGTGGCCATTTTTGTTTTTGTTTTGTTTTGTTTTGTTTTGTTTTGTTTTGTTTTGTTTTGTTTTTTGTTTTGTTTTGTTTTGTTTTGTTTTGTTTTGTTTTGTTTTGTTACATTTTATTACATACTATTTTCTCTTGTTTCTTAATAATTTATTTTATTTTATTCTGTATTATTGCATATTTTATTTTATTTTATTTTATTTTTTATTATTAAATACTATTTTCCTTTGCTTCTTAATATTATATTTTCTTTTATTCTGTATTATTACATAATATTTTAGCTACTAAAATACTAAAATTAGCTTTTTAGTATTTTATTTTATTTTATTTTGTAAATTATAGCTAAATATTTTAGTCAGCATTATGTTGTATTTTGTTTTCATTGTATTTAAAAAAGCAGAATAAATAAACAAATAATTGAAATAAATGAAATAAAATGAAATAAATTTAATTAACATTTGTTTATTTATTCATTCATTCATTCGTTCGTTCATTCATTCATTCATTCATTCGTCCATATTTTTTAAGTTATATTAAATATAATATGATCTTATATTTAACAATTTGTCAAATTCTTTCATATTTTCATCACGTTTTCTCGGTGTTATATGTATATAACTGCAGCTAATTTACATTTATTTACAATCAAAACTACATGTTTCCATTTTATATATTTTATAGTTTACATTGTTATTTTTTAGATTTTTGCACTTTGTTTTTATATTTTATTTTATTTTATTTTTATATTGCATTGCTTTTATTTATTTTTTTATTTTAACTTATTCTCTATTGTTACATTGTTATTTTCCTTAGCTTCAAATTATTATTTTATTTGTTTTATTTTTGATCTGTTAGACACTACTTTCCATTGCTTCTTGATCAATATATATTTTTTGTTATTACATATTATTTTCCTTTGTTTTTATCATTTTATTTTAATCTGTATTAATACGTTTTTTTTTGCTTTTTATTGTTTTATTTTATATTTTATTGTTTCTGTGTTATTGCATACTATTTTTCTTTGTTTGTTATGATTTTATTTTATTCTGTATCATTACACACCATTTTCTATTGCTTTTTGGTTATTTTATTTTATTTTATTTTATTTAATTTTAGTTATTATTACATATTTTCCTTTGCTTTTTGTCATTTTATTTTATTCTGTATTACATATTATTTTATTGGCTTTTTATTATTTTATTTTATTTTATTTTATTTTATTATTTTAATTAATATTACATATTATTTTCCTTTGCTTTTTGTCATTTTATTTTATTCTGTGTTATATATTATTTTATTTTATTATTTAAATTATTATTACATATTATTGTCCTTTGCTTTTTGTCATTTTATTTTATTCTATATTATTGCATATTATTTTGTTGGGTTTAAAAAAATTTTTTTTAATTATTATTACATATTAATTTCCCTTGCTTTTTGTCATTTTATTTTATTCTCTATTTTTATTTTATTAAATTATTGCTAAATATCTTTACTTTGCATTAACTGGCATTTTATGTATAATTACACACTATTTCACTTTTCTTTAATTTGTACAATTACATCTATTAAAAATCTTCCATGCAATGTTTCTTTAATTACATTTTGTATAGTCACAAACCCACTCCGTCCACTTTCCACTGAACGGTGCATTATTTACAGTATATTTCCGAATGCCTGCACTACCTTGAGTGTGTAAATAGTTGCAGTTTTTCCAGCGTCTTTGTTCTGCGTTCTCCGTCCGGCTCAAACACAACAGATGGTATCATTGTTGTCTCGCTTTGAAGAGCCGCATGCATTTTAATGAGAAAATGTATATAGTGAATAATTCGCCTTTCACACGTCCCGAACCAGCACGCTCGACATGCACTGCAGGAAATGATGTAAGCGGAGGAAACCAATCAAGTGCATTAATGAACATTCAGCAAGGTGAAGCCAAACCCTGGAGGACAATGAGAGGCGCTTTTTTTTTGTCCTTCCAGCTCATGGACGTCGGCGGGCGTTTGAATTGAATCAGTTTGATTTGCTCTACATTTGGAACAGAAGCTGTTATCGATTGCTGTTGTGCTGCTCTGCTCTGCATGGCTGCTGGAGCTGATGGATCCTCATTCCTACTGCTCATCAATCTCTGCTTACTTTCACATGGACACTGAGTGTGTGTGTGTGTGTGTGTATGTGTGTGTCAGGCAGTTTATTTTATACATTATACATTATTACGTTTATTATTGCTTAAATATATATATAAATACAAACAGAAGAATAGATAAATGTATATAAAGATAT
>CAIGQQ010036352.1:0-10126 GCA_903798035.1 Danio albolineatus
ACCAGAGAGAGGCTCCTGTGGGGGCTCACACACACACACACACACACACCAATCAAAGGGGCTCCTGAGGGATAGAAGTGATTAAACAAATATGATTATCATTATGTTTATATCGTTTATGTACTGCTAGTGTAAACGTAAGTGTGTGTTAGTCTGATGAGTGTATTCCAGCTGTGAGCCTGAGATTCAGCAGGTGTGATAATCCAGCACGTCTCTGACATGAGTTTCACTTTGTACAAGCGACGCTGTGACCTTTTCCTCTGACAGCCTCTCTTTGTCCAGCCAGTCGGGTCACTGTGTGCTTTAAACAGCCAATCACACGCCTCTTTGTCCAGCCTGCATGCCATAAAAAGCCAATCACCCGCCTCTATATCCAGTCAGTGGGCTTCAAACAACCAATCACACATATTTGTATCCAGCCTGTGTGCTTAAAACAGCCCACTGAGTGCTAATAATAATAATCATCATCATAATAATCATAAAAATCATGATAATAATCGTTATGTCATGGTTAGAAATTAATACTCGAAATAGGATCCAGTTGCAAGTAAAACTTTATTGACTGCGAGTCAATTAACATGGGAAAAGTCCAAACAGAAATAAACAAAGCTAAAGTACTAGAGTGGTCACTAGTAGATGGGAACAGGAGTCAGACTGTAGCGGATCAGGGGTTTAAAGTATAATCCACGCCAATCCTGACAACAGACAAAAATACATGAACAATCACAACAAGTCGACAATCGGAACGCTGTCCAGATATAGATGAGATAACAAGCTGTAGCCAGCGGGCTAATCAGAACAGCAGAAGCTCTGCCCTAGCACATGACAACAAAACTGACGTAACAGATACACGTGGAACACCAAAACAAAACCATGTGACCAAACAGACACTCAGATATGTTTACAAACCTACAACTGTGACACGTTAACCATTGAGAATGCATAATACTGAAGAAAATTGTACACTGTTCACAATGTCCTCCAGACTTATTAGTAACTTACTGGCAGCAGTTATCCAGTAACTTACTGTAAACCAATTACAGCAATAATACTGTGTTTACATTAACAGCACCAATTTATCTTGCTGTACATGTATTTACAATATTGTATATCTTTACTGTAAAATATATGTTATTTATATATAAAGATGTCAAATATAAATTTGCACAATGCAACTTTTTAAAATACGGTAAAATACTGCAAAACTGTCCTACAGTAAAATACAGGTCATATTACAGTTAAATACTGTCTAATTTACAAAAATAACAGTAGTGGCCCGTTTCTACTGAGTGGTATGGTATGAGTCGGTACGATTTTGTGCCCGCTTCCACTGTTAAAAGGTACCAAAAAGTTAACTGTTTCCAAAGAGTACCTAGCACAACAAAAGGGTACCAAAAACCATTACTAGAGCGTGCAACAAGCCAGGAGAATGAAAACAAAGAAAGCCCCATTATTAAATGCATAGCCTAGACATAACATTGTAATAATATATACATATAATAATGAGCCACGGTTGACGCAAGCTCAAACTAACCTTGTCGTCGTCTTGATGAACAGCCACAAAGCCAAGAAGAACAAAATCTGCCATGTGTCCTGTTGTTGTTTACGAGGCCGTAGTGGTGTACACCCACAAGAGTTAAGGCGTGTATATGGAGAAGGTACATAAGATTGCGCGAAGTGAAGACCGGGGCCATGGTGACGGCGGTGTTAGGTCTAAGGGGAGTTATTTGTCTAAAACGCAAGTGGTTTCACTTTCTCCATCTTGCATGCGCTTGCAGCACGTCTATCTTTGAAATTATGATCTTGAGCTCATAATAATAACGTGATTATTGATGCGCATGATATATATCCTTTCAGAAACAGACAAACGCCAGAGTGAAGCCCTAGAAAACATAAGAGCAAATGATTCTTTCAGCAACCTAAAACATGAACAAACTTTCCATGTTTATCATCGCCTTTTGGACTATTATGAACTCGGAATGACGGAATTACTTTTAACAAGATGTTACGTTACATTTGCAGGTAAAGAATAAGGATAGGAGGTTTATGCTAACTGTATATGTTAATCGTTTATGAACCCAAATAAGGCCTAAATGTATTTTGTGTGGTTTTTTTTAGTTTTTTTTTTTTTAGTAGTAATTGGTAACATTTCCAAGACTGTAAGGCTCTTTATGTGTTCATAAATGTTTTATTTATTTTTTATTTTAAATAATCGCAGAGGTTACAATAGGCTATTTCGCATTTGATCTGCAGCTCTAAACGAATCCTGTTCATAGAAAGGTTAGTGATGAACATTTATTTAAACATAAGAATTTATGTATGTAAAGCATTTGGTTATAAGAATTTGTAAGAAATGCTTCTCAAACGATATGTAAACTTCAAGAGATAATGACGACGACTGCAACTTTGTCGAACACCATGCCTACCAAAAGGGTACCATTGTTACCATTTGGCAGTGGAGACACAAGCCTGATAAAGGTGAGCTGTACCTTATCGTTCTGTACCACTTAGTGGAAATGAGGCATAACAGTGAATATCCAGTCAGTGGCATGCCTGCAAACCCCACCCACATCCGCTGACCACAATAAAGCTCTGGAAATATCAAAGCCACACTGTGATTTTTGTGAAACGCTTATTTGTGAAGAGCCTCAAAATGAGTGCTTCCTGTTTTTCGAAGCATTGTGGGTAATTTTAGAGCACACCGTGAGTTCTGGAATGGAACCACTTGTCCAAAGCGACCCTTTCAGTGCGGAATAACACAATTTAGGCTTTATTATTAGCTAAAAATGTGCATTTTTATTAAATCGATGCCTGTTATCTGCTGTTGCGACTCTAGGGTTTATGCAAACATTGTGCGTTTATTTCTGTTGCCCTCTCGCTTCCGCCACTTTCCATTCCTAAACAAAAAGAGACGCTAAATTGCTTTTAGCTAAGAGAGAGCGGTCTTTATGAAAGTGTTCAGTAAATTGCATTCTGAGGGTTATGAGAGTGTATGCCACTCTGTGTTATTGTCAAAGACAAGAGGGGGGCAATTCACTGTGAATGTGGCCTTCCAGAAAGCCTTCAAATGGGTTTACAAGGCCGCTGTAAGACAGAGCGTCACGCAGGAGGACTTTATTTCAGAAAGAGACAAAGCAGATTATGCACACAGCTTCACCTGCTGGAATTAGTGGGATTATTCGACAATTTGACCGCATGATTGGACTCGTAATCAATAGTAGTCACTGCAAGAGTTAAAGACACTGCAATGGGCTGGATTTATTCCTGACTGCAAATATAAATATATACTTTTTATGTGCAAATTTGTTTTGCAAGTGCAGTCTGAGATTTCATATTAGCTGCGTACTGAAGGATGCGTTTCTATGTATTTAAAGGGATATCATTTAAGATATATTTCATATGCATACTGAATAAGCATGCAAAAACAGAGTTATATCACAGTTTACAGCTATTCAGGTTTAATTGCATATTAATTGCATACATTTTTATTATTATTATTGCATTTTATTAAGTATACATATTGTTGTTATTATTATTAGTAGTAATAGTAGTAGTACACATGTACAAGTACATATTATATTATCTAACATATATAATTATACAACATTATATAAGTATGTATCATTGTAATTTTTTATTATATGTAATTATTTTATATATGTAATTTCTGTTAAGTATACATATTATTATTGCTGATAATAATTATCATCATCATCATCATCTTTTTTAATAATAATAATAATAATAATAATCACCATCATAATCATAATCTTAATAATAATAATAATAATCTTCATCATCACCATCATCTTTATTATAATAATAATAATAATAATGATCATCATCTTCATCATCATCATCATCATCATCATCTTTATAATAATCATCTTCATCATCCTTATCATCATCATCATAATCTTTATAATAATAATCATCATCATCATAATCATCATCATCATCTTTATATTAATAATCATCACTATCATCTTCATTATCATCATCATCATCATCATCATCATCTTTATAATAATTATCATCATAAACATCATCTTTATAATAATAAGAATAATAAGAAGAATCATCATCATCATCCTCATCATCATCACCATCGTAATCATAATAATAATCATATTTATTGTAATAATAATAATCACCATCATAATTATCATTATCATCATAATCTTTATAATAATAATAATAATAATAATAATAATAATAATAATAGTAATAATAATCATCTTCATCATCACTACTATGATCATATTTATAATAATAATAATCATCATCATCTTCATCATCATCATCATCATCATCATCATAATCTTTATAATAGTTATCATCATCATCATCATCATCTTTATAATTATTAATAATAATATCATCATCATCACCACCATAATCATAATCATAATATTTATTATAATAGTAATAATAATAATACTAATAATAATAACAATAATATTAATAATAATAATCACCATCATAATCATAATCTTTATATTATTATTATTATTAATAATAACAATAACAATAACAATAATAATAATAATAATAATAATAATAATAATAATAATTATCAGCCTCATAATAATAATAATAATAATAATAATAATAATAATAATAATAATTGTCATCTTCATCATCATCATCATTAACCACTTATAATGTATAAATATTGTTGTAAATTGTACAGTTGTTTGGACATTCTTATTGTAAATATAAGATTTTTATTCATTTTTGAGTACTTGAAATCAGATTAAAGCTGGTCAGTTTTTCAAATGAAACATTGAGCATAACCAATGTAAACAGCACAGCCTTACTGATTTATTACACTAGTGTATCTATACATCTCCTGAACCAACGTTTATATTAATGAAGAAGGTTTCATGCACACACACACACAAACAGGACAAACAAACAGATGAATGACAAAACTCTCAGGGCAATGAACACCGTGTGGACATTCACATGAGAACCAGATCCATTTCCCTGATTGAGAAGGAAGTTCACACAGACCTTCAAGAGAATTAGTGCACCGTCTGAGACATAACCTTGCACTTAATGATGCACGTCTGATCTGAACACTGCTGGCCCATCAGTCACTATGTAGAGCTGCTTCTTATAGGCTCTTAAAAGGGCCATACCATGCTGTGTAATGTTTTCTTTTTATTGTGTAATGTGTGTGTTTGTGTGTGTAAGATCTGCAGGCTTACAAATTCTATCATCTCCCAAATCCGAATTGGGCTTTAAAGGCCACCTGAAGTGTGATTTGAAATGTGGATTTTTTTTATTCGGTGTTTGTTATAATCTCAAACGAAGCATGAAGAGAGGGCGGGGCGTAATGTAGCTCCTCCCATTTATTTTAAAACAGCCAATAGTGTTTGTGTTTTATCACCACTCTGCCAGTGAGAGTGATTGAGCTCAAGTGCATCAAATGTGATGCGTCTTGAAGGGGGCGGGGCATGTCAGGTGCTAGAGAGCATTTGATTGGTCAGAAGATTTGATGAGAAACTGAAGTATGAGGTGACGTGAATAAAACCGTTGGTCCATTTAGGTGGAAGTGACTACAAGCTTTAAATGTTTATATCAGTATTATATCTCCTAAATGCAAATTTTGCCACTGTTTTGGTCGTGCCCAACTGAGCGTGGATCCTCTCAAGGTTTTTTAATTCTTCGATTTCCCCAATTGGTTTTTTTCCTCTCTGATGTCACCACTGGCTCGCATGGTTCAGGACTTGTAGAGTTGCGCACCGATGGATTACTCTTCAGTGTTTGGACTCTCAGTAGTGAATATTAAACCACACTGAACTGAACTGAACTGAACTCCAATTGAACATTATTAATAATTTTAACATAATTTACAATTTTAGTGCTGTTGTGATTTCACATGCTGAGTAATGTCGTTTTTCCCACCGTGTCCGACATTAAAATCAATACGACACACCTTGCAGTAAGCGTGGCCGTCGTCAAGGTGGCTTCTAGACAAAAACTTGAATTCTTCTGTTCAGCTGTTGGTAAATTTACATGTAGATATTTTTTTTCTTTGCTGAAGCACAACCTGACTCTTTTCCTTCCATCATGTGTACTACTACTGACTGCTGCTTGTTGCTACTGCCACCGTCCAAGTCCCGCATCTACCTCCTGCGCAGAAATCAACAGCGCACCCGAGTTGTACCGTATGTTGCCAGATTGAGGTAAAATATGTTACAAGATTTGAATATTGCGTCAATTGTGTGAGGTAATGAACTTCATTCAAGATCTGGCAACTTGACAAATATGAACAAAAGTACTTTTTTTGAAACTGCATTGGGACTGTTACGTAGCGGAAGCACCCCGCTACGCACATAAGGTTTAAGGATGACCGTCTATTAAAAGAGGTCACCCGGAGTCCCTGTTCCTGCTTCCCCAAGCACACACACAGAGGCCAAGTTGTCCAAAAAGGGGTAACAGATTTATTAAACAAATATTTCCAATATCAAAATTAAATATAAGGGAAGAAGAGGCCAAAACAACAAACAAAACAAAGTATGCTATCTAATATTGAATCTCTTACCTCAAGCGAAAAATAAAGTTATGCAAATAATATAACAATTCTACACTCCCTAACCATCCATTAAACAGGAGAAAACGTGACAAAAGAAAAGGGCCTTCCCTTAGAACATTCAGTATTAAACAAACATTTAGCCACAGCTAGCACAGGATACCGTCCTAGTACCGTTTTTAACAGAGTATCTCACCAGATGACTTTATAGAAGGGTTCTAGACAGGAAAGAAAGAATCAGCCACCGCTAATGCAAGTTACCGTCCTATTACCATAATTAACAGAGTATCTCACCAGATAACTTTGGAAAAAGGGTTTCGGACAGGAAGGTTTCACTGCCACACAGAGAACTTAGAGCGATCTGCTCACACACATATACAACGAGGGGAAACAGGAAGAGAGAGCTCGATGAACAGAGCCAACAGCGTGGTTTTTATAATGGGCGCCGCCTCTCTCACAGATGCACCTGATCTCCGGTCATATGGAGAGAGAGAAAGAGACAGATAAGGGAGGATACAACACGCAGGAACAATACACACCAGCATTGTCAAAATATTATGTTACTCAATATGTAACAGGGACGTACAAATTGCGTGAGTTTTCCGGGAGAAATAACAAACCGGGAGGGTGGCGGGAGATAATTGTGAAATACGGGAGACTCCCGGGAAAAGCGGGAGTGTTGGCAGGTATGCTGATATATATCCTAAAAACTAACAGTACTGATACTAACATCTGAAAATTAAATTTCATTGGACCTTTAAATGGTACATTTAAGTCATTATTAGGGCCAAACAGAATCTGCAGACATATTTTGCTATTTGTGCGCTGAATTTTGTAAAGGGTTCGGGGAGTATCATAACGTAACTTAATATATCAAATAAAAAGTACTACCTTTTAAAGTTTTATTTAATGTTAACAATGCAAATCCATAGAAATTCACTTATTTGGTAAAAAAGCAAGTCTCTCAGATAATAGATCTACTAAAAGACAAATATAAAATATTACATTACAAACTGCATTATCAAAAAATGATATTGGTCAATAAATATTCCTGAAATTCATTTAAAAACTGAATGAATATAACTTTACACACTTTACACAAGTAAATAAATAGACTCAATGATAAGCTAAAAATCTGCAGTAATCTGTGGATTTTTGAGTGCGCAGATTCCGTGTGGGCTTTGTCATTATTAACTGTTTGTATATATATTGTTTATATAACATGTTTTTAATCTGGAGATTAATCTGGAGACATTGGTTATGTTTTCAGCTGATTTCTGACATATATTTGGGTTGTTGAGCCAATCAAAATGCAGTGCTTTTAAATGGAGCGTTGTGCAGGGGGAGTGGCTACTTGTTTCACTTTTTTTTTTTTTTTAAAGAGTAGCCACTCATAGCAGAGTTTATTTGCATATAGAGTTTTAAGGGGACCTATTATGCCTCTTTTAACAAAATCTAAAATAAATCTCTGTTGTCCCTAGGGTGTGTGTGTGTGTGTGTGTGAAGTTTCAGCTCAAGATACCCAACAGATAATGTTTATAACTCTTTGAAACTGTCCTTTTTAGGCTTTGATGCTATCTGTGCAATTCTGGTGACTGTTGCTTTAAATTCAAATGAGATTGTGATTTATGTGTGTAAGCATAGATTCAAAAACAAGACTAATGTCCTATACTAATGAGGGGGAGCTAATCACTAATGGGCGGGGGTTTTCCCTGCTGATGACACGTACAACGGGAGAATATCAGCCAAAGTGTTTCGGCATACTGTTTTTTTTTAAGTGCAGTTATAAAAAATTAAATCAAAATATTTTTATCAATAGAAGCTGGTTATACTCACAGATTGTTGCCCCACAACTGTGTTTAAACCCTGTATACAAGTGATTTTTGCATAATAGGTCCCCTTTAAAGTACGGTATAAAACAACTTGTGTGTTTTTTTTCTGAACGGTTACAAAGAGTGTAAAATAAATTTATGTAACTAAATAGCTACATTTTAGTCAACTAAAAATGCTGATCTATTTCCATCATACTGTATAATAATTGCGAATTCTGGGTGATGCTGGTGTTTTAAAGCCACTCCATATCATTTTGACCAGTCATATGACACACAGTATGTATATTCAAGTCAACGAGAATATTAATGAGGTTACCAAGGAGATAGCATTTACTTTAATTAGAAGAACCAAGACTATGGCCTTTTTTACTGCGGCATGGCGAAGAGTCACAAAAGGAATTGATTGGTTTTGGCATTTAGTCTCTGATCAAGTGTCATCTATTGCTTCAGGAGGCAAGAAGATAATCTAAAGTGACATTTCTCTTCTGCCGGCTTTTTCTACACTGATGAAGGCAATTACCTCTACCCTAAATGATCATTTGCAGAACTTTCAGCCTCTTGATGCTGTGTGTGTGTGTGTGTGTGTGTGTGTGTGTGTGTGTGTGTGTGTGTGTATACCTGAATGTGTGTCAGATTTAGTAATTTAGTAAACACAGAAACATCTTTACTCACAAGATAAGCTACAGATTTACAAATAAAAAGAAAAATCTTTGTTCATTCGTTCATTTTCTTTTCGGCTTAGTCTCATTATTAATCATGGGTTACCACAGCGGAATTAACCACAAACTTATCCAGCATATGTTTTTTTGTGCAGCGGATGCCCTTCCAGCTGCAACCCATCACTGGAAAACATCTATTAACTCATTCACACACATACACAATGGACAATTTAGCTTACCCAATTCATCTATACCACATCTTTGGACTTGTTCGGGGAAACCCACACCAACACGACCAACTGACCCAGCCGGGGCTCGAACCAGCACCCTTCTTGCTGTTAGACAATTGTGCCCCTTGTATTTTATGTATGTATGTATGTATGTATGTATGATTTTGTTTTTTTATATTTTATTTATTTATTTTTTTAATTAAAATATGTTGTGTATATAGTTAGTCGAATGTATGTCATTATTTTTTTGAGTGGATGTTAATAGTGCAATCATACAAATAAAGATGAATTGAATTGAATTGAATTTGAAAATGAAAATTCTGCCATTCATTTACGTATTTAAAACAAATACTATGGAAGTCAGTGGTTACCAGTATCCAACATTCTTCAAAATATCTTATTTTGTATTTCCATACAACTGGAAATAGATGGATTCTAAGGCTGTGTAAATACTGGCAGATTTTTGGTAACCCTCCTTTACAACGGTGACATGGTTTTACCATGCCCACTTTACATTATCCTATGAATTTCTAATAAATACAAACAAACCTTAATTAGATTCAGCCCTGCAATCATTTTATCGACAGCTGATGTCATCAAGCCCCTCCCTTCCAATCACATGACTTTATTTAACTTTGCCACTCCGACATGATCCTATCAGCCAAATATTGATTAGATCCACCCCTGGAACCAGTTCATTTACAACTAATCATTTAAGCCCCTCCAATCACATGCTTTGTCACACCCACTATTCATGATCATATCAGCCAAATGTTGATTAGGTCCACCCTGAAACCAGTTTATTTATATCTAATCATCCTCCTCCTCCAATCACATGCTTTGCCACACCCACTATTCATGATC
>CAIGQQ010036354.1:12154-22219 GCA_903798035.1 Danio albolineatus
TGTACACAAGTAAAATGGCTTTTATTCAAGTGTTTAAAAATGTTTGCCTTTGTGTTCGTTCTTTTAGTAACCAACGTATCACAAACCACCACCATCACACCAGGTAATTATACTGAACGTTATGAAAACCTGTTTAGAAGGTTTTTGGGTCACGCTTTATTTTGATGGTCTGTTTGTTATATGCATCTACATGTAGAATTCTCATTAGATTATAAGTAGACTGTTAGGTTAGGGCAGGGGTCACCAACCTTTTTGAAACTGAGAGCTACTTCTTGGGTACTGAAGAATGTGAAGGGCTACTAGTTTGATACACACTTCTCAAATAACACATTTGCTCGATTTACTTGTAATTATATGCTATTAATAATAATTAATGACATTCATCTATGTGAACACACTGATCATGTTAACGATTTCTCACAATAGTTGTCATTAATGATTTAACAAGGTAGGATGAATATCAATATATTTCTATAAATCTCTGCAAGTATTTACAGTTTCAAATGATCACTTCTACAATATTTTCATTAGCCACTAACTACTATTAACAATTCCTGCACTATGTTGTGTTTGTAGATATTATCAATTATGTAACATGAATGAACTTTCAGTTTGTACTGAAATTATCACCTAATCTACAGCGTTTTTAACATAGCCGACATTCATCTAACCACTGTAGCGTAGCCGGCCCGAGTTGGACATTGGAGAAAGTAGAGAATGCATCCATTCTTGTCTAGCTAGTGAAGGGAAGTTCCGACCTTTGGATCCACCTCGGTACTGATTAATGTGAATGGGCTACCAGTTTGCTACACACTTCTCAAATAACACATTTGCTCGATTTACTTTTAATTATGTTATAAATAATAATTAATGACATTCATCTATGTGAACACACTGATCATGTAAACAAATTCTTGCGATGTCGAGGTCACGAGAAAACGAGTTGTTATGTCGAGATCACAAGATAATTTAGTCGTGATCACGACATAACAAGAGACAAAAAATATTTTAATGCATGGCCTCTTAGGACTTTCGTAGATATTTAATTGTATTTGTGTTATTTAATTTTTTTTTTAGGAACCACCACATTGACAACCGGATCAGGTAATAATATTGCAATTGATAAAATAAAAAATAAATAAATAAAGGTATTAACCTTTCATTAAAAGACATCAATACTAGTACAACTGCACTGATTCGTTGAACTTATGAAATGTTTTGTGGTGTTTTTGTTGCTGATACATCAGCTTATAAATCTTTAATTGAGTAATGATTCAAAAATGCATATTTTTTATACAGATATTTACATAAAATACATAAAGTAAAACTGTACTTAAAATTTTTGTATTGGTGTTAATGTAAGTGTTTAAAAATGTTTGTATTTGTGTTCATTCTTTCAGTGACCAACACATCACAAACCACCACCACCACACCAGGTAATAATGCTGAACATTATGAAAACAGCCCTTATTTAAAAGGTATTCAATTGAGCCTGTGTTCATTATTTGGGAAACTACAGAACTGGAAGCCACATGACAATACTTGTTTAGTCTTTCATCATTTTAAGGGTGTACTCACACTATGTACAGTTGCCTTGAACCGAGCCGATGACCCACACTCAAATTACATTCAGGCCTGAGCACGCTTACGTCATCGATGAAGCACTGTTCAGTTTAAGAATTGCTCTCGCTCAGCACAGTGGACATTTCTTTATATCATTATATAGGGTTTTAGTGGTTTGATATGCAGTGACACACAGTCAAATATTTCGCCGAACTGATCAGCCACTTTTGACGCTCATAAACAATCATGACGTCCTCGTGCTGCAGGAATTAAGAGGTCTGCTGAAGGTGCAGTTGTCATGCAGCATGGGGTTTGTGTCTTTATTAATCTACGACAGTTTGTGTCCATTGAACAGTAAGAATGATTAATTAATCCATATGAAACAGTCCCCAAAAGTCAGGTCTCTTCTTCAGTTTCGGGTTAAGGTACGCTCTGCACTCACACTAAAAGCGTGCCGCACCAAAGCCCAAGTGAACCACGCTCAGGCACACCTCTTCCAACTGGGCCAGTGCCGGCCAACTGAACCGTGCCTGAGCCTGATTCAGAGCACTCACACTTCTCAAACAATCCGGGAAACGGGCCTGGGCACGGTGTGGATAGCATAGTGTGAGTACGCCCTAAGTATCTTAGCCCAAGCTCCAAGTTCAATAGAAAACACATTAACATGAGGAAAATTGCATTCAGCCAGGCAGCCATTGAGTTATCTAATTGTATCTGTGTTATTTTAGTATTTGTTTTAGGAACCACCACATCCACCACTGCATCAGGTAATAACACTGCAATTGATGTAAGAATAATGAAAAAATAAATAAGTGAAGTTTATTTATAAACTAATTTCAAGAGGATCGCGTGCTTATGATTGCTTGCGGTCCTGCATTATCCAATTTATGATTGACCAATCAGACGATTCTTAAGCCATTAAAAATACCCTAAGCTCCATATCACAGCTATGTTCGTTTTGAAGAATCCCCCCTTCCACCCCTACTCCTCCTCATTTCCTAGATGGCCCAGTGGTTAGCACTGTTACCTCACAGTAAGAACATCACTGGTTCTAGTCCTTACCAAGCCAGCTGACGTTTCATTGTGGAGTTTACACTTTCTCCACATGCTTACTTGGGGTTCCCTGGTTTCCTCCTACCGCCAAAAAACATGCAACTGAAGTTAATTGACTAATCCAAATCGGCACCATAAACATGCTCCTAGTAAGTAGTTATCTCTTAAGAGCAATCACCATCTGCTCATCAGCTACTATAACGGGAGTTCTCGAGATCTACCTGAGCTCAAACTCCCCTCTCACCTTGCAAACGGGAGGGAGCCCTGGCTTTGAGGATCTTATGAGCTCGGGGCTCTCTTCCATAACAGCATGCCAAACAAGCTTTATAATCAATCATCAGCTAAGTGTGAACTCTTGAAATAAAGATATTGACCCAACCTGTACTTTCATTAAAAGACATCAACACTAGTACAACTGCACTGATTCGTTGAACTTATGAAATGTTTAATGGTGTTTTTGTTGCTTGATTGAAAAAATACATATTATAATAATGATTCAAAAATACCTATTTGGGTCACACTTTATTTTGATGGTCCGTTTGTTGAATTTAAGTTACATGTCATCTAATTCTCATTAGATTATAAGTAGACTGTTAGATTTGGGTTTGGGTTGGGGGTAGGGTTAGTGTAAGTTGACATGTACTTGAGAAGTTTCTTATAGTCAGTTAAATGTCTGTTGAATTTCAGTATCATCAGATATTAAATAGACAGTCTACTAATACTCAAATGGACCATCGAAATAAAGTGTTACCCATATTTTTTATACAAATATTTTCGCATCCTCCTATAATAGAAAATACATAAACACAAGTGAAACTGCTCTTAAAAATAATTGTATTGGTGTTCATTCTTTCAGTAACCAACACATCACAAATCACCACCATCACACCAGGTAATTCCACTACAAATAATGAATACTGCACTTGTTTGGGAGGTTTTTATTTAAGCTTGTATTAATTTTTATAGGAACGACCACATCGACAACTGGATCAGGTAATAATATTGCATTTAATTAAGACTAATGCATAAGAATAATACAGATATTAGCATAAACTCTAATTTCGTTGAAAATATGTCAACATTCATTGTTATCAAGTAATGCGAGTTATGTACTAATGTTGCTTTTATAAGTAACGAGTAAAGCAATGCATTATTTAAAAAAATGAGTAATAAGTAGGGCCAGACGGAATCGGACATTTTTTGCTATTTCTGCAGAGTATTTTGTTTAAAATCCGCAGATTTATGTGGAATGATTTTGGAAGTATCATAACTACAAACTTAATATATGGAATAAAAAGTAATACCTTTTTAACATTTATTTAATGTTTACAATAAGAATCTAATTAGATCCGGTTTATTTGGTAAACAAAGCAAGTCTCTCTTATAAAATCTCCCCTAAAAAACAGAAAATATTACTTTACAAACTGTATTGTAAATAAATCACATGAATATTTTCACATTAGACAATATTATTACTGAAATTCATTTTCAAAACTGAATAAATATACATTTACAAACATTTACACCAGTAAATAAACAGAATCAATGCTGGGCTAAAAATCTGCGGAAATCTGCACGCGAAGATTCCGTGTGGCCCTAGCAATAAGTAGGCCCTCACGGAATCTGCACACGCAGATTTCCGCAGATTTTTAGCCCATCTTTGATTCTGTTTATTTACTTGAGTAAATGTGTGTAAATGTATATTTATTCAGTTTTTTAATTAATTTGAGTAATGATATTGACTAATATGAAAATATTCATATGATTTATTTACAATACAGTTTGTAAAGTAATATTTTCTGTCTTTTAGTAGATATTTTATATCAAAGACTTGCTTTGTTTACTAAGTAAAGTGGATCTAATTGGATTCGCATTGTAAATATTAAATAAATGTTAAAAAGGTATTACTTTTTATTCCATATAATAAGTTTTTAGTTATGATACTCCCAAAATCCTCAGATTTTTAACAAACTTTTGCGCAGATATAGCAAAAAATGTCCTTAGATTCTGTCTGTCCCTAGTAATAAGTTACTGTAAAAAGTTAAATAAACAATTAGTCCTGACAGCATATGTTTTAGGTCACTGTAATTAATTGAACAAAGTTAATCATGTTCAAACTTAAATTTAATTTAAAGTTATGCAAGCAGTTTTAGGTCAGTTTAACAAAATATAAGTTCAATGGACGCATGAGGTTAATTTGAGTCAGCTTAAAAATTTAAGGCAACCACACAGCAAAAAGATCAGTGTTCATTTAATTCAGTTTGAGTTTAACTTAACACTCCCTGGGTTTACATTTGACTACATTTGACTGTAAGAGTTTATTCTTACATCGAACTGGAGTGTGATACCCTTCAAAGTGTTAATATATTACCTTTTTTCCTATATTATCAATGGGTGTGTGTGACAGATAACAGTGATCAACTATGAAATCATTTCAATACATTCAACTCTTTGCATTTTAAAATGACATGCTTCAAGCTTAAACATACTGGTTTGATCACTGTTTGTGAAACTGGACTTCCCATCACTAGTGGAAAATACTTCATATTGGGTTAAAAGTTTAACACTAAAAAAAAAAAAAAAAACTCAAATATACACTCTTTCACACTTGTGGATTAAAATGTGCTCTGGTTGTAACACTGAACAACACCAAAAAAATCACACTGTATATCTAACACTGGAATGTTTGCTGTGCAGGATTATTTTTACAGTGTAGTTACTTTTTTTGGGCAGTAACTCAATATTGTAATGCATTACTTTCGAGAAAATACTTTCCTGAACACTGTCAATATTAGAAAATCTGCACTTGTTAGCTGAGTTTACGAGATGTTTTTGTTCACTGTTTATGAAAACACAATGCTCACAAACATCTACATGTAAAACTGCAAATGAGGATAGAATAAAAGCATTTTCCCAACCCCATGTTTCACTAGAAAATTGGTTAACACAGGTAAAACTGCACTTATTTATTAAGTATATACAAACGTTTGTATTTGTGTTTTTTCTTTCAGTAACCACCACATCACAAACCACCACCATCACACCAGGTAATAATGCTGCAAATGATGAAAACTGCACTCATTTAAGAGCTATTTAATTGAGCTGAGGTGGTTCAGTGGTTAGCACTGTCGCCTCACAGCAAGAAGGTCACTGGTTTGAGCCCCGGCTGGGCTAGTTGGCGTTTCTGTGTGGAGTTTATGTTCTTCTCAATCTGCCGTGGGTTTCCTCTAGGTGCTCCGGTGTCCTCCATAGGCCAAAGACATGCACTAAAGCTAAATTGGCCATAGTGTGTGTGAATAAGTGTGTATGGGTGTTTCCCACTGTTGCTGGAGCTGGAAGGGCATTCACTGCGTAAAACATGCTGGATAATTTGACCCCTGTTAAATGAAGGGACTAAGCCGAAGGAAAATGAATGAACTGAGCTTATGTTCGAACTGGCAGCCAAATTAGCTAATAAATACTGCAACTTATTATTTTCTTTTCGGCTTAGTCCCTTTATTAATCTGGGGTCGCCACAGCGGAATGAACCGCCAACTTATCCAGCATTTGTTTTACGCAGCGGATGCCCTTCCAGCCACAAGCCATCTCTGGGAAACATCCATACATTCTCATTCACACACATACACTCCGGACAATTTAGCTTACCCAATTCACCTGTACCGCATATCTTTGGACTGTGGGGGAAACCAGAGTCCCCGGAGGAAACCCACGCGTACACGGGGAGAACATGCAAACTCCACACAGAAATGGCAACTGACCCAGCCGAGGCTCGAACCAGCGACCTTCTTGCTGTGAGGCGACAGCCCTACCTACTGCGCCACCGTGTCGCCCCAATACTGCAACTGATGAAAGACTAAATAGGTATATCTTGACACAAGCTCCCGTTTCAATAGAAAATACATCAGCATGAGAAAAAGCTGCATATTGTTGATGAGCCAATGATGTATTTAATTATATTTGTGTGTTTTTTTTTTTTCTTTAGCAACGACCACATCCACAACCATATCAGGTAATAATACTGCATTAATGAAAGACTAATGAAAGACCTTGGCTTTGACCTCCAGATTCATTAAAATGCATCAACACTAGACAAACGACACTTATTTATGAGATACCTAATGTTGATTTTGTTAATTTATGAAACAACAATGCTGATGTATCAGGTTATAAACAAATTAATAAGAATTTAAAAATATATATTTTAGGCGTCACTGTGGCGCAATGGGTAGCACAATCGTCTCACAGCAAGAAGGTCACTGGTTCGAGCTTAGGCTCAGTCAGTTGGCATTTCTGTGTGGAGTTTGCATGACCTCCCCATGTTCATGTGGGTTTTTTCTGGGTGCTCCGGTTTCCCCACAAGTCCAAAGACATGTGGTATAGGTGAATTGGGTAGGCAAAATTGTCCGTAGTGTATGAGTGTGTATGGATATTTCCTAGTGATGGGTTGCAGCTGGAAGGGCATCCGCTGTGTAAAACATATGCTGGATAAGTTGGTGGTTCATTCCACTGTGGCAACCCTAGATTTATAAAGGGTCTAAGCCAAAAAGAAAAGTAATGAATGAATGATATATATTTTACCCAACTTTGCATGATTTCAGGAGAGCACACTTTAACCTTCCTGTCGTGTCTGGGTCAAATCTGACTGATTTACAACTTAAAACACTCATAAATATTGTGTTTTACATCTGATATCGGTGACACGGTGGCACAGTAGGTAGTGTTGTTGCCTCACAGCAAGAAGGTCGCTGGTTCGAGCCTCGGCTGGGTCACTTGGCGTTTCTGTGTAGAGTTTGCTTGTTCTCCCTGTGGTTGCGTGGGTTTCCTCCGGGTGCTCCGATTTCCCCCACAGTCCAAAGACATGTGGTATAGATGAATTGGGTAAGGCTAAATTGTCCGTAGTGTATGTGTGTGAATGAGAATGTATGGATGTTTCCCAGAGATGGGTTGTGGCTGAAAGGGCATCCGCTGCGTAAAACAAATGCTGGATAAGTTGGCGGTTCATTCCACTGTGGCGACCCCGAAATTTTAAAGGGACTAAACTGAAAAGAAAATGAATGAATGAACATCTTTATGATATCCTCCATACTGAGCACTTGAACATATACAAGCGATGATCACCTCTTTCATTGAATTATGAGAGTTTTGATCAACCTTGTTACACATGTTCCCGGTCAAAACAGACCGCCATAGGAAATGAATAAGTATCGAGACCATATTCATCCATCAGACAGAAAACATCCCCATACTAAAGTGCTAAATTGATCATTCAGATGGATTAAAATTTCAATCTCTTTGGTCAGACCCTGAGATCATTATTTTAGCGAGCTGTCTATTGGTGATAAAAACAAAGTATTTTGATTTCTGTCATCTATTGCTCATTTCGTAAACATTCTCAGTGCCTATTTTAGATTAGATTAGATTCTACTTTATTGTCATTACACATGTACAAGTACAAAGCAACGAAATGCAGTTTTGGTCCAAGTGCAGAATACAGGTATAAATTATAAGGTGCAGTTATAGAAAGACTATGGTGATATTTACAGATGGATGTACTATGAACATTATATACAGGTTGACTTGGTTATGAGCCCAGATTTACAATAAATGATTGTACGTACAGGTTGATATTAATAATAAGAGTGCAGATAGATAAACAATTACAAATGTATGTGTACAGTGGGTGTGTACATAATTTGTATTTTCACTGCAGTTATTTCATGTCTAATTCTATAAATTCGTGTTAAACACTACCTTAAGACATTGTTGACAGCTAAAGAATGTTGAATAAATATTTGGTGGTGAAATTTTTGATGAATTAAGAGCAGTTAAAACAGACCAGTCAATTTTGAACACTAAAGTAAGGGGCGGGATGTGAACACGACACAAGAGTTAACACAAAAAAATCAGCACTATTGAGTAAGTGTTTAAAAATGTGTGTGTCTGTGCTCATTCTTACAGCAATCACATCGCTGACCACTCCAGGTTTACCAGGTAATTATGCAGCGAGTGACAGAAAAACATTCTTAAGAAGTAAAGAGTTGCAAATGTGTTTTAAATTTGATACCTCAGGCTTATGTGGTTAGCAAGAGACAATGAGGATACAAGACTTTTGTTACAAGGTGAAACTAAACATGGTAAACTTCCTGTATATCAGCACTCTTGGAATGCTGCTCAACCGGATTTGAGGACTGAAACTAATTGGGTTGTGAGATAAGACAACCAGGAAAGAAAAAATCATTAAAATAGGTCATGGTTAACAGATGGACTGACTTATTTCTGATAACACTTTATTTTGATGGTCCATTTGAGAATCAGTAGACTGTCTGATTAATATCTGCTGATACTGCGCCTTTAACAGACATTTAGCTGACTATAATAAACTTTGCACGTACATGTCAACTTACACTAAAGCTAATCCCAACGGTCTACTAGTTGGCATCAGTGGTGTAAAGTATCTAATTACAAATACTCTGCACTACTGTAATTGAGTAGTTTTTCTCAGGATTTGTAATTTACTGAGTAGTTTTAAAAATGTGGACTTTTACTTTCCCTTGAGTACATGTTTAGTGGAGTATCGGTGCTTTTACTCCACTACTTTCCTTCAACCTGCAGTCACTACTTTATTATTCTTGTCTATGGTCATTGTCTAAAGTAGAAAGATCAGTCCTGTGATTCCTGTCCAATTAAATCACACATAGAAAGTAAATCGCATCATACTGAACAACCTCAAGACATGGGCGCTTTATAAATGCAGCAAACCTTTTGGAAACATTAAAAATGTCCAAGAAGATGTCCTAAATCTTTACACGCAATGATCCAGAGACTGTTTATAGACTGCATGTCACTGAAAATGATGGATGTCGACTGTATGATGACTGAAATCACCAAACAGCCTTTAACAATCACTAAATGGAACCAATGAAGAATGGAAGGAAGGGCCAAATAAAAGGAAGGACCAAACAAGGAATGGAAGGAAGGATCAAAGAACCAAATAAATGAAGGAAGGATTCGAGGAAAGACTGAACAAACTAAGGAAGGAAGGAACGAACGAATAAACAAACAAAGGACCTAATGAAAGAAGGAACAAAGATATGTAAGAAAGAATGAGCGAACAAATGAAGGGAGGAAAGAAGGAAGGACCAAACGAATGAAGGAAGAAGTCAAGGAAAGACTGAACAAACTAAGGAAGTAAGGAACGAACACTGAATGAATGAACAAAAGGACCTAATGTAGGAATGAAAAAAAATATAAACAAACGAGTGAACGAAGGAAGGATGGAACAAACGAATGAATGAAGGAAAGAGAGAACAAACAAATAATTAAGAGAAGGTAGCAAGGAACGAACGAAAATAGGAAGATCCCTAAATACACTGCATGTTGTTTATGAAGGGATGTGTAAACGTAACATTCTGTAAACGCATCAACTTTTCTACAGCGTTATACGACTGA
>CAIGQQ010036356.1:0-13597 GCA_903798035.1 Danio albolineatus
TCACTCTCTGATTCTTATATATTGACCTTATTCTCCATGTACGGGGGGGGGGGGGGGGGGGCGGGGTTTGCCATTTGAATCATTTTGGCTTGAGACTTCCAGTCTTATTCACTTCCATTCATTTTTAGAGGTTAAGACCAGCTCGTTTTGCTACTTGATGTTGCAAACTGACATTTTCTTAATATATTATTTTATTTTGTCTGTATAATCATGCAAACGCTTGTTTGAAAAAGTGAGTAGTTTGACCATTTTCTGCCGTTTATTTTTCCTAGTCATTTCTCCTATAGGCGACTGAATCGCGAAAACGAGCACACTTCTGCATTGAAGAATAAGGTCAATACTCTGTAGTTATATGGCAGCCCTGTCCCCAAAAATGTACAAAATCAACACTGATCAGTCTTTGCATAAGACTAAATAGAGTGGGCATATTACTTTCATTATTGATGTTTTATGTTTTCACAGTCAACTCCTTTGACCCCTGCTTTGACTACACTGTGCTGGATGAATCACGGAGATCCACAAACAATCGCGATCCCAATCGACTTTCCTCTAAGACGTTTTGTGACTATCATATCCCATGGACTGGCTGGTATCGTCTCTTCATTAATGGTCAGAGTACTCAAATGGCAGTCTCATCGGCTCCTTTGTATAGTTGTGGCTCTTATTACCCACTGGTCCTGTATGGAGGTCATCCAACAGTTCAGGATGGAGAGGTCTCTCGATCTGTCTGCGGTTCTGCGGGTAGCGGCTGCGCTTTCTTTTCTAATTCCATCACAGTAAAAGCCTGTGCAGGAGGTTATTATGTCTATGCATTTGTTCGGCCTGTTGGCTGCATTGAGGCATACTGTGCAGGTAAGCATATTTTGAGCTCCTCTTTGTGTTTGTGTAATATATTGTATACACATTTTAATTTGGGACTAGACTTGAAGGGATAGTTCATCCTTTTTGAGTTTCATCTATTTGAAGACATTTTGGGAGGCACCATGGCTCAGTGGTTTGCACTGTCACCTCACAGCAAAAAGGTTGCTGGTTCAGGTCCCGGCTGGACCAGTTGGCATTTCTGTATGGAGTTTGCATGTTCTCCCCGTGTTGATAGGAGTTTCCTCCGGGTGCTCCGGTTTCCCACACAGCACAAACACATATAGGTGAATTGGGTAAACTAAATTGGCCATAGTGTATGAGTGTGTGTGTGCGAATGTGGGAGTGTATGTGTGTGTCCTAGTACTGGGTTGCAGCTGGAAGGGCATCCGCTGCATAAAACATATGCTGGAATAGTTGGTGGTTCATTCCGCTGTGGCGACTCCTGATAAATAAGGGACTAAGTTGAAGGAAAAGGAATGAAGATAATTTGAAGAATGATGGGCAAATTTTCATTAATAGGTGAACTGTCTCTTTATGCATTATCTGTGAAACCAAAGAAAGTTTCCACCTAAAATCCATTTCTCTGCATGCAACACAGGTGTATTTACTGTCAAAAGATCCCCCCACTGTAATGATTATTAAACTTTTAATTGTTAATTAGAGGATTTTGTTTCTTTGCAATAAAAAAAATATATACACTTATTTGCAATTAACCTGATACACTTAAAAATAATATTCATTCATTCATTTTCCTGTCGGCTTAGTCCCTTTATTAATCTGGGGTTGCCAGAGCGGAATGAACCGCCAACTTATCCAGCATTTGTTTCACGCAGCGGTTGCCCTTCCAGCTGCAACCCATCTCTTGGAAACATCCATACACACTCACTCACAAACACACACTATGGACAATTTAGCTCACCCAATTCACCTATACCGCATGTCTTTGGACTGTGGGGGTAACCGGAGCACCCGGAGGAAACCCACGCAAACACGGGGAGAACATGCAAACTCCACACAGAAATGCCAACTGACCCAGCCGGGGCTCGAACCAGCGACCTTCTTGCAGTGAGGCGATCGTGCTACCCCCTAGGCCTAAAAATATTATTAATAATGATAATAATAATCAACAATCGCCTCACAGCAAGACGGTAGCTGGTTCGAGCCTCAGCTGCGTCACTTGGCATTTCTGTGTGCAGTTGTGTTCTCCCCCTGTTGGCGTGGGTTTCCTCCGGGTGCTCCGGTTTTATCCACAAGTCCAAACATGCGCTACAGGTGAATTGGGTAAGCTAAAATTGTCCGTAGTGTATGTGTGTGAAGGAGTGTGTATGGATGTTTCCCAGTGAAGGGTTGCAGTCGAAGTGCATCTGCTGTGTAAAACATATGCTGGATAAGTTGACGGTTCATTCCGCTGTGGCGACCCCAGATTAATAAAGGGACTAAGCCGAAAAGAAAATTAATGAATGAATAATAATAATCATAGTAGTTTGTTCATGTTAGTAAACATGTTAACTAACATTTACTAATACAACCTTTTTGTGATGTGTTATCACTAAATTTAATATGCAGAAGAACTTTAAAACAGTATACTGTGGAGGTGAATACTGTATATCAATGTTTTATATTCTAATTAATGAGCCCCTATTATACATTAAAAAGGGTCATATTTTGGTTTTGGGGTCTCCAACAGCAGGCTGATATGCATGCATGGTCAAAAAAACACTTTCATTGTCTTATAATTTGCGTTTATTTTTACCTCATTATCCCAGCGACTCCCATATAATTCGTTCAGTGATTCATTTGTTCCAAAACTCCTCTTTAGCGCGATGCTAAACTGCACTGATTGGATCGATGACTCTGTTGTGATTGGTCGACATCATTCAGCGCGAGAGAATGCCCGCCACGGCTTATCAATATTGAAGTAGTCATAGTGTGTGTGTGAGCATATCTGCCAACACTCGTTTTTCCTGGGAGTCACCTGTTTTTTGGACACCTCACCCCGAAACTACCCCCCCGGTCTCCCAGCATATCACTCTATTCTTAACCAGAAGTAAAAACAGTGACACACATTCAGTATTAGTGCACACAGCAGCAAAAGCTAAACCATTATGGAACTGGACTGCTGCACGTGTGTAGGAGAGCTGATGTAGCCATAGCAACGACAATCAGCAGTGAAACGCAAGCTCTTGCGTCGCGTTTTCAACATGCTTTTAGACGCGATATGAGAATACAAGTTAACCAGATACACTACAAGTTTACAAAACAGTTACAAAACACGATTAAATGCATCATTTACAAGCTAGAGAAAACAAAGAGGCAATCGTTTTAATCACACTTACTTACTTGTTGGATAGCAGGCCAGATTCACCGTCAGGCCAGGGAAATGTCCCGGTGTTCCCTATGGCCAGTCCGCCCCTGCATACATCTTTTCTGATCCTTCCTTTAACAAACGGTCGACGAATTCTCCGTTGTAAGCGTGTAGATTTCAGAAGCACTCCTCAGAGGGAACACAGCACAAGGCTGGGCTATAATGCTGAGGCATTTCTGCAGAAATAAACCTCAACCACTGACTCTTCACAGTCTCATCTCTGGTTCATCTGCACACTTCCAATAATATCCAGCCGGGCACAGTGCTCTTCTCTGTGTTGCCAGATGTAGCTGACTAATTCCAGTCCAAACCCTATCCAAAAGGTTTTTACCTGCACAATCAAATTCAAAACTGCCCAATCTGGCAACCTTTGCTTGCCACTGTTGTTTGTGGGTGGGGTTGGGGCTTTTGAATCTCCCGGGGCTGCGTGCGCACAAATGGGCGAGGCTTATGTTTCGTGTTCACGTCATGCCGAAACAGCTAAAGACTCATACTCAAGGCGATTCGTTTGAGGAACTATGAGTCGACTCTTTTATAGATAAATCAATAGTTTTAAACACTGTGCGCTTTCAGATTTAAGCCTCAGCTGGACATTTCAGTTCACTTAGAGCTGTGATACACTGCATGCAAGCTCATTTTCAAAAAACCATATTATGGGCTTCATTCATTCATTCATTTTCTTTTCGGCTTAGTCCCTTCATCAATCTGGGGTCGCCACAGCGAAATGAACTGCCAACTTATCCAGCATATGTTTTTACGCAGCATATGTATTCACACATACACTACAGACAATTTAGCCAACCCAATTCACCAAATGCCAACTGACACAGCAGAGGTTCGAACCAGCAACCTTCTTGCTGTGAGGCGACAGCGCTACCCACTGTGCCACCGCGTCGCCCCTTAACATTTATATCTGTTTGTAATTAATTTCCATTATTTCTTTTTTCAGATGCAAGTTTCATAACTGTGCCTCCAGTGTCATCTACGCCAGGTAATGCAGTAGTACTCTTACAGTGAACTAAAATGATTACAAAAGATCTATCATGAAAATCTGTCATTTTAGATGAGTGGGTTTGTGTCTATGTACAGACTGTAGGTAAAATAGTGTTTGAATAGTGTGGATGCAATAGTGGACATTTTCAGTGCATTTGTAAAGCTGAGATTTAAATCATTGACTCCCAAAGTGGGGGTCGGGACAGCCCGGGAGGACAATGGGGGGTCGCTTGGTGATTTCCAAAAATCGAATTCATTTCATTAAACTATAAGATTTACCATATTTTATCCATAACCTACTGAAGAAAAAAATAGTAGTACTTACATTAAAAAAAACAACAACATGTAAATAAAAAAAACCAAGCACATTGATTTTAAGGCACCAGATTAAACTTACTGACACCTTTTTTACGACACTCATGTACAGTAAAAATAAATACAGGCCAAAACTGAAAATGGAGGATTGTCTCCGACTGGCATTCTTCAAAATTAAATGATGAATAGACTTTTGCCTATAGGTATGTGTTATGTGGTAAGGTTTATATATTTATAACAAAATCCCTTTAAGGCAAGTCATTTCACTCGGTGGCCATCTTTAAAACGCCTCTCAGGCTGTATGCTTGGGCATTCTGTCTGAATGGGGAAACATCAAATTCTCCAAAACTGTTTGCCAAGCTCATGATTACATTACATATTTGGAACCACCAATAAAATTAAGCAACAACCATCTCATAAGTTTAGTTTCTGCACAACCGAATCATACAAAATCTGCATATTTTCAGGTAGCCTGAGCTAATGCGCATGAGCACTCGAAAGAAACAAGATCACAACACCAACCTCATTTATGGCCATTATACATATTATCCTCCTCTGGATAATGATTGTCTGATTGTGCTGGTCTTCCAAAGTAATCCACAGTCTTGATGGCGAATCTCCTCCAGAAATGACAGCGACTCTTTGTTTACAAGTCTGTTAGTGTTAGAGTAGCTGCTGTAATGTGATGTGTGTTTGACAGGACAGTCTGTACCTCGCGTTCTTTTCATACAGATTATAAAACCAAGAAACTTTTGTTTTCGAGTGCACTTGGTTCATTTAAAAGCACAGATTTTAACCTTTATTTGGATATATTTCTTATGATTGTGAAGCACATATTCGCTGAGATTCCAGTGTGTTTGTTGACCACTAAACTGTCATGAAAGCAGACATCTGATACGAGCTTCTCCATCAGTCTTGTACAGTAGGTGGGGCTTCATTCACCATATTGACCCTTATTTTTCCCCATTCAAAACTATATGAGTGACATGTCTTGTGTATTCTATGGTCTTTGTTTATAACCACCTCAGAGGATATTGGAGGTCGCGAGTTACTGGCATTGTTATTTTGGAGGCTAAGGGCTGAAAAGTTTGGGAATCCCTGATTAAAAATTTTTTTACAAACAAAACATTGCACCAATTTTATTTAAAAAGTTGCAGGACACATTGACAATATGTTTTTGTACTTTTAAATGTTTTTGTGTAAACAACAACAAAGTTAAGACAAGCCACTGCATATTAGCAAACACTCAATATCTTAACAAAATGTTTTTTTTTCCCGTGTTACTAAAGTAACGTAAAATAATGTGAAAAGACAAGAATGAAATGAAGTTTGTAATGAAAAAGGCTTAACTTATTTATATGTGTGGAAGCATTGCTTTTGTTTGACTATATTATATTGCAATCACATTGCAATTAAACATTAATGTTAAATCTATTAGTATTTCACAGAACACTTCAAAATTAAATGATTTGATGACATTATTTTGTATTGCTTACAGCTAAATTGGTTACAAAATGAATGTATGAAGTTTAAAAAATATATAATATTAACTGTAGTCAGCTAAATGTAAAAAAAAAGTTACCTTAGATAGAGTAGGGGGAACAGAGAGAGCAGAATCTCAAGAATGCAACACAGTGTCCTGGGAAAATGTACCCTGGTGTACATTTTTGATAACAGAAATATTTGCTTGTGGCGTACATCTGTCTATTTTATGAGTAAAACAAACGCTATGAATCATTACCGCTGACTGCATACCTGCTTATCTGGTATGACTGGTTTTGTCTAGTGGCTCACCACAAATGTCATCAGATTTGGGGTTTGTGTGAGTGTGCAGTAGAAGCACACGGCTACAATGGCTTTTTTTTTTCTAGTTTGCTTTTAAAAACGCTCTCGGTGGGGTTTAGGTACGGGTGTGTGTGGGTCAGTCGATATCAAGCTGATATATTGTGTACAGCTCTTATGGACATGCATTAGAAGGACGTTAATATTCGCAGAAATGTATACCGCGGCCTCTGGTGGAATTACAAGCAATGGCACGTATAATTTAAAAAAAAAAAATTTTAATTTAAAAACGCTTCCCAGTAATGTATTTGAGATTGCCAAAAATGAACATGGCGCCCTCTAGTGAATTTGTGAACTGCAAAAACTGCAAGATGACATTTATAATTCACAATTGTGACTTTATAACTCAGTGTTCTGACTTAATAACTCAGAATTCTGACTTTATAACTCCGAATTGCGACTTAATAACTCAGAACTCTGACTTTATAACTCGGAATTGTGACTTAATAACTCAGAATTCTGACTTTATAACTCGGAATTGCGGCTTAATAACTAAGAATTCTGACTTTATCTTTCGGAATCGCGACTTAATAACTCAGAATTCTGACTTTTTAACTCCGAATTGCGACTTAAAAACTCAGAACTCTGACTTTATAACTCTGAATTGTGACTTAATAACTCAGAATTCTGACTTTATAACTCGGAATTGCGACTTAATAACTCAGAATTCTGACTTTATAACTCGGAATTGCGACTTAATAACTTAGAATTCTGACTTTATAACTCGGAATTGCGACTTAATAACTCAGAATTCTGACTTTATAACTCGGAATTGCGACTTAATAACTCAGAATTCTGACTTTATAACTCGAAAATTGCGACTTAATAACTCAGAATTCTGACTTTATAACTCGAAAATTGCGACTTAATAACTCAGAATTCTGACTTTATAACTCGGAATTGCGACTTAATAACTCAGAATTCTGACTTTATAGCTCCGAATTGCGACTTAATAACTAGGAATTCTGACTTTTTAAAATATTTTTTTTATTATTATATGTATATTTTTATTGGTATATATTTTTTATCATTCAGTGGCGGAAACTGACTTCCATACTAGGGTACATATTTGTCGATTCTCATAAAATGTGTGCTGGGCACATAATTCCAATAAGCCAGGGGTGCAAGAAAGAGCCAGACAGAAAAATACTACTAACATTGATACTAATATTAACCTTTCATAAATACAGATAATAGTGCTGCGTTTTTCTTCATGGGAAATTACCAATTATATAATTCTATGCTTTTTACATCATAAAGATAATGTAATTTATTACATCAACAACTGGAATGTCATGACAGGTCATTTTGAACTAAAGGTGCATTCATTTTAAAATTGTCTCAATGTGAGCTGGAAGGTCTCTCAATCAGTTTGATCATATTTCACAAAAGTTTTCACTGCCTGAATCAAACATTAATGCCATCAAGCAGAGTGAAATGTTAACATAAATATTTTAATTCTCTGAGCAGCGCCAGGAATCTTCTACCCATTCAGTTCAGCAGCATTAGACACGATAAATCCTGCTTCTGATGAAGGAAGCTCCTCTGTCATTACACCGTCGAGTCCATTTCTGTTCTTTGGCCGCACATACCAGCAGATTTACGTAAGATATTAATTCAAAGTCTAAATCTGAGTTCTGAATGCCTCAGAAATGCCTCTTTTGAAATGTTGGGCATTTAAATGTGTGGCTGTGATTTTTAACAGCATTTCTCATGTTTCAGGTTAACAATAATGGATTCCTCACGTTCAGCCAGGCTTCAACACAGTATGCCCCCAACTCATTTCCAGCTTATGGAAGTCAAGATATAATTGCTGGACTCTGGACTGACATTGATAACCGCCAGAGGGGAGTCGTCTCTTTTAATCTGTACACCAGTGGTAGTGTTCTCGCTCGCGCCACTCAGGATATAAACAATTATTTCCCATATCTGACCTTCACTGCTTCTTGGGTCTTAGTTGCAACGTGGGAAAAGGTTGCCTACTATGCCTTAACCAACACTGTAAGTCTGGTATATTTCTGAAACTGTGAAAGTGCTTAAATTGTGAACGAAGGCTTTTTTTTTTTATCTGATTCAGAATTGACTGCCAATTGACCAGAAAGTGCAATACTGTCTTCATAATCTTTTTAGTTATGCTGGTTGAGAGTCTGATAGTTAAGTTTAGATTTATTCATATAATATTAATGAACTCTGTAGAAAGTGAAGAACCAAATATCGATCGCCCAATCAAAGTGTTCAGCCCGAATATTACGATAGGCTTTATTACCTGCTTGTCTACATACAAATATGCATACATTTTCCCCTCATTGAGAGATGAGCAAATCATAATAAAAGTTACAGTTGTTGATCAATTGAACACAGGTAGATTACAGGTGAGTGGGCCTGACAAACCAACTGTAGGACACGCTCTGTCTTTTCCATAAACTCCAGACACTTTCTTATCAACATTTTTGTGAATTTTTTTTAAAGTTTTTATTTTATTTTATTGTCTGCTTCATGCAGTTTAGTGGGCTTGATAAACTACCAGTAGGGGACACACTATGTCCTCTCCGTATGCACCAGTCACCTTTTTTTAAGTACCTTTTACTTCTTGAAAACATTGTGCAATTCTGAGTGTGCTTCACACAGTTGAGTGGCCTTGACAAACCACCTGTTGGACACACTTGCTTCTCTCTTTCCTCCCGGAGGAAAAAAAACAATCAAACTTAGATTTAGTAACTAATGGCCCTATCATACATCCCGTGCAATAAGGCGCAAGACATGTTTAGCATAATTTGTTGTTATTTTCAGACCAGCCCAACTGTAATTTTCATGTTTTCCACCACATTGTTTTCAAAGTAAATCTATTTGCGCCACTTTGAGGACTCATGGGAGTGCTGGTCTAAAAAGGAGGCGTGTTAAGGCGAATTGTTGGTGTGTTGCTATTTTGAGGAACTGAAAGGTTTTGACCCTCTAAAAGCTTGTCTAAAGTCCAGCGCAGAGCGCGTTAGCTACACGCCTATGCAGGTCCAAACACTTACACATTGCTTAATACACAACGAATGTACTACACAAATATCTTTACATGTGATTTTGTTTTTTTTTTAAGAATTAAAATGTAACAAAAATGATTATTTCCTACATAAATGTAAGAACCACTGCCTTCATTTCTTTTTCACGGCACAGGGCTTTTTTTTCAGTTTATTCATGATAATTTGCATTTGTGTAATGTTATTATTAGTAGTAGGATTATTTATTATTTGCATATTTATATATTTTTTAATGAAAACAAGTCTAGATTTGTCCACCTTCCGGGTTTTGGAGACCTATGGGGCATAGGAATAGGACTTGTGTTTGGATATAACTCAGTTTTTGAGCACACTTCATTATTATTGTCATTTATTCGTTTGCTGGAAATTAGAACTGAGTTTAGAAATAATTTTGAAACAAATCGTTGTGCTTAACAAACTAAATGAAATATGTAGGCTGATGAATAGCAACGAGTTCAGACATTGATGCTCTTAAATTGTAAGTACTGTAACCTTTTTTTTTTCCAATCTTTTCAGGAAACATCGTTTCAAGTGGTTTTAATCTCAGGCAGTAATCATTCAATTATTCTGATAAATTATGGTGACATTGCTGCAACAGGACTTCAGGTGGAGGTAAAAGATGTTTTTTTATTTATTACTGTGTTACGAACTTAAAATGTCTAGGGCTGAGGTTGAACATAAGTTCTTAAGAAAATAAAAATATAAACAGTTAGCAGGTTATGATTTTAATGACCTTAATGTTCAAGGTTAAGGTTAAGAAAAGAGGAAATGTTGGAATGTTGGAAACAGGTAACCATTAACTTGATTTTTTACTTCAGTTCTATGGATGTCAATGGCTTGTGGTTTCCAACATTCTTCAAAATATTTTCTTTTTTGGTTCAGTAAGGGTGATAGATTGTTGGTAAATTTAATTTTGGCGGGTATGCTATCCAATTAATGGCTAAAATGAAAAGTCTTTGTGATTTACTGGATTAGACATTAAAGAATGCTACTTATTGTCAGATAATGGAGCTGCTACTATACTGGCCAAAGATGAATGCATTTATGACTTTGTGCAAAGTTGGAAGAATAATCATAATAAATATATAAATAAATGGCTTATGTTTTTTTTTCTTCACTTTTAGGCTGGTTATGACACGATAAACTCCACTGACTACTTTGTAATTCCTGGATCAAACAGCGGGAGCTTCATCTCAAACCTCAACACCTCCAGTAATGTCAATGATCTTGGCCGATGGGCCTTCAGGGTGGATAGTGGCCAACAGACTGGTAATCATACAACTCACACAGACATTGTTATTAACCCCAGGAAACACCATCCCAAGTCAAAGAACTTGCTTGGAAAAACTGTTGTCACCTCGCATTGCTACATCTGTTTCCGTCTGAATCAAAAAGCTGCATGTGAACACACAAACAACTGTAAACAAAACAGTGCTTGCACACTATTTTTACAGTACTTCTCAATTACACAGAGGAACTAGCTAGTGCAAACATGTTTGTGTCAGGGTTTCGGGTTAGGGAAGGAGCGAGGACTCAAGTGCAGAATAAAAAAGGGTTTTTATTTATAATTAAATAAAATAAAAGGCTAAATAAACAACCCCGAGGGGGAAAACATTAATAAAAAGGCAAAACAAACTCGACTGGGCTGGCAGGGAAAAAGCAAGGCTGGACAGGGCTGGACACGACATGACCTGAGAGTAATCGACAACAAACTGGCACAGGATAGCAGACATGAGGAGAATATAAAGCAGATATAATTAACTAACAAACAGGTGAACATGATCAACTAATAATGGGTTAACAAGGAGGGTGGGGCTAGACATCAGATGGGAGAGCATATGACACAAGAAAACACCACAAGCCATGTGCTTGCATAAAACGAGACAGGAACACACAGCCAATGAGAGAACTCATTAACCGCGTGCTCAAAACAGACAACAGAAACACGTGGCCACTATGAAAACACAGGGCCACATGCTTAGACACCCAGCTTAGACCCATCACCACCCGAAATCAACTAGACTTAGACACTGGGAATGAAACAACACGCTGCAGACATACGAACAAACACCAGGACAAGAGCGCACAATCGCGAACACGCCCAGACGCGAGCACGCGCCCGTATCAAGCGCCCACTATTGGCACTCATACAGAGACACAATGACAACACACAGGACTAGACAGAGCTAGTGTCCGGACTCTGCCACCAAAACAAGAATTAACAAGACAGGAGTGGCAGAACCCTGACAGTTTGATAATCTGTAAATCCATATTGTTTGCAAACATTTAAAAAAATGCAGCAAAATGACACCCGACTGCCCAAAATCTCTCTATATTAAAAAGGTTTTCTTTTACAAGCCAATGAAACATTTTCAAGTGTACAAGCCAATGAAACAACTCCATGTAATGTGCTTTTAGTAGTTTGTATTATATTATATATTTCAAAATGGGTCTGCACCTTATTGGAAAAAACAGACATTGCAATATTTTATTTTTCTGTGACACAATCACCAACCACTTTTTTTAGGTACACCTGTCTAACTGCTCCTTAATGCAATTTTATTATCAGCCAGTGGCAGCAACTCAATGTATTTAGGTATGTAGACATGATAAAGACGATTTGCTGCAGTTCAGAATGAGGAAGAAAGGTGATTTAAGTGACTTCGAACGTGGCATGGTTGTTGGTTGTTGGTCTGAGTATTTCAGAAACTGCTGATCTACTGGGATTTTCACATACAACCATCTCTAGGGTTTACAGAGAATAGTCAGAAGAAAGAAAACATATCCAGTGAGCGGCAGTTCTGTGGGCGCAAATGCCTTGTTGATGCCAGAGGTCAGAGGAGAATGGTTAGACTGGTTCCAGCTGATAGAAAGGCAACAGTAACTAAAATAACCACTCGTTACAACCGAGGTCTGCAGAAGGGACATCTCTGAATGCACAACTTGTCCAACCTTGAGGCGGATGAGCTATAGCAGCAGAAGACCACACCGAGTGCTGCTCCTGTCAGCTAAGAACAGGAAACTGAGGCTACAATTCACACAGGTTCAACAACACTGGACAATAGAAGATTGGAGAAACGTTGCCTGATCTGATGAGTCTCCATTTCTGCTGCCACATTCAGATGGTAGAGTCAGAATTAAACGTCAACAATATAAACGCATGGATACATCCTGCTTTGTATCAACGGTTCAGGCTGGTGGTGGTGGTGTAATGTGTGGGGGATATTTTCTTGACAAACTTTGGGCTCATTAGTACCAATTGACACCACAGCCTACCCGAGTATTGTTGCTGACCATGTCCATCCCTTTAAGACTACAGTGGACCCACCTTTTGATAATCTCAGCACAAATCATCTCAGACTGGTTTCTTAAGCATGACAATGAATGGCCTTCACAGTAACCAGATCTCAATCCAGTAGAGCATCTTTGGGATGTGGTGGAACGGGAGATTCACATCATGGATGTGCAGCCGACAAATCTGCCGCAACTGCATGATGCTATCATGTCAATATGGAGCAAAACCTCTGAGGAAAATTCCCAGAACCTTGTTGAATCTATGCCACAATGGATTAAGGCAGTTCTGAAGGTACTAGTAAGGTGTACCTAATAAAGTGGCTGGTGAGTGTAAGTCCACTTCCATTTACTACAGCACACTGTTGTTTGCCAGTATGTTGGTCATCCGTCCATCAAAGACACAGAAAATATATCAGTGCCTCATTTTCCAAAAAACTTCTGAAAACATTATTAAAATTAGACTAGGTTTGGGACATAATTTTCAATAAAGAATATTGCATAAAGCTTCTGGATATTAGCCTGTAAAATTTATTTTAGTTTTTGAAAAAAGTATATTTCCTTTTTCCCAAGGCAAGTATTTGCTAAGGTTTAGCTATTAACAACATCTGGACTGAAATCTGCAACCAATGAAAAAAGGCACTGATAATAGGCAACAATATAGATAGGGGGGCTGCCCTCACGACTGCTCTGACCTCCTATAAGCATTGCACTGCATATCGTACTGTGTATGTGACAAATAAAATTTCATTTTGACAATAACCTCTGCAGTGACAACAACATCTGCACCAGAGATGACATCAACACCAGAGATGACATCAACACCTGAAACCACAACAACATCTGCACTGACCTCAACACCTGAAACCACAACAACATCTGCACCGACCTCAACACCAGA
>CAIGQQ010036358.1:0-13779 GCA_903798035.1 Danio albolineatus
ATATTATATTATATTATATTATATTATATTATATTATATTATATTATATTATATTATTTATTACACACACTGCAAATCCTTGGATGGGTACTTTTAAATTTGAATGCTTTTCACTCTAGACACAAGTCCCAGTGTGAGTTTTGAGACCACCCTTTGGCCTGTTTGCTTTCATTTACATTATGCCTATATTAATGAATGAGGCTGTATGTTTTCTTTTTGTTGTGTTAATATTTATATTTATTAAAATACACTTTTGCCTGCTTTGTTTCTTCCATAACATTTACAAGGTCATAAAAGCTGTAGTGGTGTACCACGAGCCCACCACCAGAGGTCGCCATCATCCCGCTACTAATCTCAACCTGATATTGATCCTCATAAATGAGCTGACTGATTTTTGTCCATTCCCTTGGCAGTACCAGGAATCTTCTACCCATTCGGTTCATCAGCAGGAGACTCAATAAATCCTGCTACTGATGAAGGAAGCTCCTCTGTAGTTACACTGTTGATAACTCCATTAGGTTTATCTGTTTTGGATGCTATAGAAACTCCTCATGATCATTCAATTCTGTTGCTTTGATTTGTCTTGTTTCAGGTTAACAATAATGGACACCTCACATTCAGCCAGGCTTCTCCACAGTATGCTCCAGAATCATTTCCAGCTTATGGAAGTCAAGATATAATTGCTGGACTCTGGACCAACCTTGATAACAGAGCTACAGGAGTCGTCTCTTATAATCAGTACACTAATGGAAGTGTTCTCGCTCGCGCCACTCAGGATATATCCAGTTATTTCCCAAATGTTAACTTCAAGGCTTCCTCTGTCTTTGTTGCAACATGGAGTAAAGTGGCTTACTAAACTTGACCAACACAGTAAGTTTGACAACTTGCTGAAAATTGAATGCTTTCACTTAATCTGTATGTGACCTATTCATACAATATATAAATCTATCTTTTATAGGAAACATCGTTTCAAGTAATTTTAATTTCAGACAGCATAGTTATGGGGACATTGCTTTAACAGGACTTCCAGTGGAGGTAAAATAAACTTATTTCCTGTGTTGAGATTGAAATGTTATCATTTATTACAATATACCAGAATTTGTTGCACTGTAAAAATTAAAAGTTGAGTTAGCTTAAAAATTTAAAGTAACCGGCTGCAAAGAAAGTTTGAGTTTATTAAGCTCAGTGTTTGAAGTTGTGCCAAATTATTTTTTTAAGTTGACCGAAAAGGCTGATTTAATTCAATTATGCTTTACTGAATAATTTGCCACAACTTCACACAATGAAGCTTATTAAACTCAAAATATCTTTGAAGCCAGTTGCTTTTAAATTTTAAGTTAACTCAACTTTTTATTTTTTGAAGATATGGACAAATCAATATTTAAAGTCTCCTCAACTGAATTTTTTACTTTCATTGAACAGACAGATCCAAACATGCAGTTAAATCATTTTTATGAGTAAATTCAACTCTGAGCTCAAAAATTTGTCCACCTAACTTACAATTTTAAACTGAGTTAACAATGTGTTAGTTGGATTTTTTACAGTGTGGATATATGGTCCTACATGTCACCAAGTAGGACATGTTCCTGGAACAACATCCCTGTTGATTCTGGAACAGCATTCCAATCAGCCAGTTACAATTAAGGGATACATTTACAGTGTATGTTAGTTTAGGCTTATGCACTTCAACATGATTGTTATCCAACTATTATCAGACTTTGGGAATAATTTACAGTTTTGGATGAGTTTAGGGGTATGGAATAGCTATGGATTACGTTTTTGACGATCGGTGCGATAATGGATTAACATCTATGTTGTTCCTGGAACGTCATTTTTGTTCAAAAATGTCATTCATACCCAATCATTCATTCATTTTCCTTCAGCTTAGTCCCTTATTTATCAGGGGTCACCACAGCGCAATGAACCACCTTCAATTCCAGCATATGTTTTACGCAGCGGATGCCCTTCCAACCTCAACCCAGTGCTGGGAAACTCCCATACACTCGCACATTCACACACACTCATACATTATGGACAATTTTGTTTACCCAATTCACATATAGTGCATGTGTTTGGACTGTGGGGAAACCGGAGGACCCGCGGGAAACCCATGCCAACAAACTCCACACAGAAATGCTAACTGCAGGGTTCCTACGGTCATATAGCTGATCATTTTGTTTAAATTCCAGTTAACGAACGCACGATCGGTCACGTGATCTGACACAAAATCTGTCCAAAGCTTGTCATTTATTGAAGGTTAAGTTAGGTTAGGTTACTTTATTTATACCCGAAGGTAGATTTGGTTTGCAGTCCAGAGGCCTCATCTCAGTGCCATACAAAAAAGCTCATATAATAACAACAACATTCATTCATTCATTCATTTTCCTTTCGGCTTAGTCCCTTTATTAATCCGGGGTCACCACAGCGGAATGAACCGCCAACTTATCCAGCATTTATTTTATGCAGCGGATGCCCTTCCAGCCACAAACCTTCTCTGGGAAACACATCCACACATTGTCATTCACACACATACACTACGGACAATTTAGCTTACCCAATTCACCTGTACCACATGTCTTTGGACTGTGGGGGAAACCGGAGCACCCGGAGGAAACCCACGCAACCACGGGGAGAACATGCAAACTCCACACAGAAATGCCAACTGGCCCAGCCGGGGATCGAACCTCTTGAACTCGAACCTGATCGAACTTCTTGCTGTGAGGCGAACGTGCTACCCACTAGGCCACCGTGGCGCCCATAACAACACCAAATGAACTTAAAAAACATTAAAAAAACAATAAAAAAAACTCTTCATGTGTCCACCCCCCGCCCCAAATGAACGTTTTTAAAAACAATCTAAAATATACAAATAACCGCACTACCACTGCTTTAGTCTATACCTTATTTAAATGTCTAATGGCTGCTGGTATGAAACTATTTTCGTATCGTTTCGTTTTACAGCCTGATACTAGAAACCTTCGACCAGAAGGAAGGAGCTGAAACTCTGAGTGTAGGGGATGAGCGCTGTCCCTTAAAATTAAGCTTGTGGTTCTCTTTAGTTGCCTTTAGATTGGCTGGTGACACAGCTTACTGGACCACTTAACTATTTGATTTAGTGAGTTCTTATTCTTGATTAAGAGATTCCCAAACCATGACACCAAAGCAAAAGATAAAAAGGATTCAAGAAAGGCATGGTAAAATAAAATCATCATGTGTTTATCAATGTGGAAATGATTTAACTTTCTCAAACAGAAGAGTCTCTGGTGCCCCTTTTTACACACTGCTGCACAATTCTCATCGAAAGAAAGTTTAGAGTCAATAATTGTACCAAGGTATTTGTATGATCGCACACTTTCCACAGTCTGATTGTAGTAAAAATATTAAGTATTTTAGATTTTGTTTATATTTTGTTTTCTTCTTATTTAACATCTGTACATATACATTTCACAAAACATTAATTCATGAATATTTATTTAAAGTCAGGGAAAAATCATGGAAAAGTCGTGGAATTTTACTGGTAACAATGTGTATGAACCCTGCAATTGGCTCATCCAGGACTCGAATCAGTGACCTTCTCGCTGTGAGGTTACAGTGCTAACCACTGAGCTACCTCATACCTACATACCTGATCTCCATATCTAAATCCAAACAAAAAAATCAGCTACTTGGATGCTTTAATACAGCTTTAATATATATATATATATATATATATATAAATAAATAAAATAAATTAGCACTGATGCATAAAAACCCAGCCACATAAACCTTTATAATTTCCATTTATTTTTCCTTATGATGTGTGTAGTCTTAGTTGCTTCAGTCTAAATAATAAGTACAGCTGATTGTGGGTCAGACTAAACAAGGAATGCATGACTAGACTTGGAATGATGCTCAACCAGATTAGAAAAGTGAAACTTTTACAATGCATCACTCCCTGAAAAAATAATAAAATACAATAAAAATTGAAGTATTTATTTTCACAGATTTTTACAGGGTGCCACGGTGGCGTAGTGGGTAGCACGTTCACCTCACAGCAAGAAGGTCGCTGGTTTGAGCCCTGGCTGGGTCAGTTGGCATTTCTGTGTGGAGTTTGCATGTTTTCCCCATGTTGGCGTGGGTTTCCTCCGGGTGCTCCGGTTTCCCCCACAAGTCCATATACGTAGGTGAATTTCCAAATAGGCAAAATTGTCAATAGTGTGAGTGTGAATGAATGTGTATGGATGTTTCCCAGAGATGGGTTGCAGTTGGAAGGGGATCCGTTGGGTAAAACATATGCTGGATAAGTTGGCGGTTCATTCCACTGTGGCGACCCAAGATTAATAAAAGGACTAAGCTAAAAGAATAAGAATAAATGATTTTTTACAATCACACATATGCATTCAGCTATGGAATAAATTACAATTCTCAATTTCTAAACATGTTTCAAAGTAAATTCCTGTGTGGTTCTCTTTGAGCCTTTTGTCATGCCGTATGACGTAAAACATGCAGGACGATGTTTGTAGAAAACATGCTGAATGTTATTGTAAAGCAAGTTTGTGTTGCTGTGAAGAAAAAGACAATAATAGACTGCTCGTCTGGAACAACATAATAATAAAGCTGTGCATGTCTGCAGTTCTGCCATGCATCAAAATATACCAATCTAGTGGAACAACAATTTATCATAATCTAAGAAAATATCAGTATTTGCTGATACGGATAATCAGTGACGCAACACAGCAGCGCTAGATATCAGATGGAGATTATTTAGACCAGATTTCAGTCAGATACACAGATTTAGATTTAATCTGGATCAGGTTTACCTGTCAGTATATCAGCCTCTGTTTCCGTCTCTCATGATTCAACAAACTATTCATCAAACCCTCCCAAGCATCTGAAAGGAAGTAACCCTTTGATGAGGAAACGCCGACTATGAGGATATTTCATTTTATCCTCATTCTGTCAATGCTTGGTGCTTTTAGCTCTTCCTTGTTTATACCTGCGAGTAAAACTATACCTTATTCAGAGTGATTAGGATATCTCTGAGTCAGATCTGTTCAGATCCACTGATGCCGTTCACAGATATTACATTTGTGATATTTTCTATGACGCAATTGATATAATATGATTTAATAAGAACTCATATGTGGACTAATTTATTATGAAACTTGTGCTATTATCATCATATTACTGTAAGTTTTAAATATGCAATGGTGACTCAACAGAAGAGCACAATTTTTTTAAGCAATTTTCAGTTCATTTTAATAGTTCACTTCCATTCCTTTCAAGATTTGATATCAGAATTTAGCGATAAATATGTAGAGAGCTCTATTTTCTATTTATATCCTGCTTTGTGCAGATCTGGTTAACTGCTGCAGGAGTTTCAAACTGAGGAATGTGAAAAATGACGGTGAACCTGTTCTTCCTCCATCGTTTCGTTCAGCCATGTCAAAACTATACGTGAGCATTCATCATACCTTTCACTACCTGTATAACCTCTAAATGACTGAACAGATGTATTTCTGCTAGTGTGTTACCTGTGAAATGTATAGCTAATCATACATTATCTGTATGCTTATTCATTTTGATAAATAGCTAAATACATGTATGAATTTTGAAATTATTTTGTGGTTAATGTATTTACTTTTTTTATGATGTTTATTTATACTTTTGAGTTAAATTAAGGGATCTTAATCTTTCTTTCAACAACTTTTAACCTTGATGTGTTATAAAAAGTGACTTTTTTGGTATTACACACTATAATTTATCTAAGCATTAGCAAATAGTTTAATCATTATGTGTTAAGCATTAACTCTACATTAAGACGTTAGTAAGCAGTTTATAGACTTTTGTAAACATTTAAAATGTGCTTAATAATTGTATTTTCATATTTTATTACTGATTAATTTTCAAGACTAAATTCAATATCGCATTATTTACAAATCATTTGTACTTAAGAGTGGTTAGGGGGGTTTATGAATCATTCAGAATGTGTTAGTAAATGAATAATAAACTATTTAAATTATCATTTATATATTTTGATATTCAGGCATACGCTGTAAAAAATGAGGAGTAGGGTTTACTTGAAAAAAGCTTGGAAATATTTTTCACTCAGAAAAGGCTAGTAAATCTTCAAAGCTTTGCCAATTAAATGATTAATCAAAATTATTAGTATTTAATTCTAAGTACATTTTATTTACTTTTTTTGGTTAGATTTACTTAAGTTGTACATTTATTATATATTACTATTTTGAGATTTATTTGTTATCCAATATTCCTACTTATCTTTTTAGTTATTCTGAGTAAACTTCACTTCAAAATGTTAAATAAAATATGGTGATGCATTGCAACTGTTTCTTAATATAAAAAAAAACTGCCAGACATTTTTCATTGAGGACTTTAATTTGAATCAAACTTCTCAATAAACAAATTTAATAAGTCCTTTCAGACAGAATGATGGGGTCATCTCTGTTGGCATCTTCCTCTTCTGTAGTACTGCCCAGTACAATGATCTTCGCAACGATTCAGAGTCACAACGAGCAGGTCTCTTGACATCCTGTCAAATACACAAACAAGTGCAAAGTGATTAAAATACAGTACAGTGAGTTGCAATGTTATCTCTTGCTTTATGATATAATAGACTGTTTTGATGTTAAGACCTGTGCTCTGTTGCTTCAAATTATTAAAGTTTTTTTAAAGTTTTGGGGGATAAAAATACTAATATGTCTTAAACACTTAAAGAACATTAAATATCCAAAGTAAAAAGTACTGTGGACATTTTAATGTACCTGGTAGCCTTCAATGAGCTCCTGAGATGATTCTCTCTGGTAGGAAAGCAGACAGCAGATCACAGCAGCACCCTTGTCTTTAACCCTGCTGATTAAAACAAAAGTAAATTTCTGTGTTCATTAATGAATGAAAAAGAAAAGAAAGACATAATAATGCGATCTGTCAGACATAGCACAGTGCTCATTCAGTAAAGGCTAGGGATGTGCAATATGGACAAAGTAATTGTGGAGAGGTAAGCATGATCGAACACCCAATGAGGGGGGAGAGCATGGTCGGAGCCCGGCGGCTAATCGGCAGGTCAATCAGAAATAACAAATAACACCTGTTTTTCTAGTGATTGGGCCGGAGAGACACCGGTATAAAGGAGGAGAGGGGGAGCAGCCGAGGGAGAGAGGAGAGAGCTGGACGACTGCACAGCGCGACCAAGCTCTATGCACATTAAGAAACAAAATAAGTTTAAATAAAATCACGTCTACCTTATCGCCGACCCTGTCTTCTTCTTCCCAATCAAAAGAACCTTCATTACAGTAATAATATTGCTTTTTTTTAATTGTATTTTCTTATTTGAACAAATATTGCGATTGCGATTTTATTTGCGATTTTGGCAGCGGTTTTCACGTATCCAAGCAAGCTACATACACACATTCTAAATGTATTCAGTGCACATGAAGTGCAAAACAAAACATTTCACAATGAAATTACATATTAGTAAGTTTAATAAATAAAACTGTATAATTGTCTTAAAAACAGACAACATGACAAAATAAAGATGAACTAACCTCAATTCCAGTCAGAACAATAAATAAAAACTAACGTAAATCAAAACCACCTATTCGGTTCTCCCCCTCAAGTTTGTCGTGCGTGGAGTGACCTCTGATTGGTTAGCATCTTTCTCCTGCTCAGCTTAGCTGTAATTGCCTGGTGTGCTGCATCAGCTCTGATTGGTTAACATATTAAATTCATGCACACAAGAACGTGAACAAAAATCTAAATAAATAAGTAGATAAAATTGCAGCCTTACCTGATTTAGAAATTGCATGTGCTTAAATCGTGATTTTTTTGCGATTGCGATTAATTGCACAGCTTTGCTATAAGTCAGTAATGTATGAGTGTGAATGCATGTGTATGGATGTTTCCCAGAGATGGGTTGCAGCTGGAAGGGCATCCATTGCGTAAAACATATGCTGGATAAGTTGGCGGTTCATTCCACTGTGGCGACCCACGATTAATAAAGGGACTAAGCTAAAAAAAAAAAAAAAGAATAAATGATTTTTTAAAAACACACACACTGTACACATTCAGCTATGGAATAAATTACAGTTCTCAATTTCTAAACATGTTTCAAAGTAAATTCCTGTGTGGTTCGCTTTGAGCCTTTTGTCATGCCGTATGACGTAAAACATGCAGGACGATGTTTGTAGAAAACATGCTGAATGTTATTGTAAAGCAAGTTTGTGTTGCTGTGAAGAAAAGACAATAATAGACTGCTCGTCTGGTACAACATAATAATAAAGCTGTGCATGTCTGCAGTTCTGCCATGCATCAAAATATACCACTCTAGCGGAACAACAATTTATCATGATCTAAGAAAATATCAGTATTTGCTGATATGGATAATCAGTAACACAACACAGCAGCGCTAGATATCCGATGCAGATTATTTAGACCAGATTTCAGATACACTGATTTAGACGGATAATCTGGATCATTAACCAGTAACAGTGTAAATCTCCACTTACATATAACTGCTTATCTAATAAGTGAGGAAGCAGCTGGAAATTGAATGTGCATTATATACATTTACCTGCTTGAGTGAAACCTGCTCCAGTTTTTGCAGAAAGGTTGGCTACAGCGGAGTTGTGGTTATGCTTCTGTTATTGATCTAAGATAAATTAAATAAAATGTAACACATTTACGATTTAGTAGTCAAATCAACACTTTTTACAGAGGGGGCCAAGTTATTCAATTGGTGCCTGCACTATTAGAACATTGAACTATTTTTGTCCTATTAAAAGTATAGTACTAATTGAGGTAAATTTGTATTTGTTAGACCCTTATCCAATAAAATCCGATAGAAAATGTCATTATATATAATTTACAGAAACTTCTAGGTACTTATTGCGGGCCCCCAGACTTCCTGTTGCTCTAAGCGGCCGCTTTCCTCGCTTATTGGTTAAATCCTCCCCAGACCTCATGCAAACATGGGGAGAACATGCAAAGTCCACACAGAAATTACAACTGACCCAGCCGAGACTCGAACCAGCGACCTTCTTGCAAGGAGGTGACAGTGCTACCGCTCATACTTAAAGAAAAAAAATACAGGGCAGCACGGTGGCTCAATGGTTAGCACTGTCGGCTCACAGCAAGAAGGTTGCTGGTTTAAGTTCCAGCTGGGCTGGTTACCATTTCTGTGTGAAGTTTGCATGTTCTCACCTTGTTACCGTGGGTTTCCTCCGGGTGCTCCAGTTTCCCCAACAGCCCAAACACATGCACTATTAGTTGGGTAAACTGAGTTGGCTGTAGTATATAAGTGTCTGAATCAGTGTGTATTGGTGTCTCCCATACTGAATTGGGGCTGGAAGAACATGCGCTGTGTAAAATATATGCCGGAATAGTTGGCAGTTCATTCCGCTGTGGTGACCTCTGATAAATAATGGACTAAGCCGAAGGGAAATGAATGAAAAAAATACAAAATATCAACGAGAAGACATTTTTGCATTGTATTATATTGTGTTTTAGGATCAACAGACACATTTACACATTAGATTTAACTAGCTGCTTTTAGCATCTAAGTTTAAAAGTATTTTAAAACCATTAAAAAACAAAACGAAAGCAAAACTCTTTCCTGATCGGCATTTGACAGCTGATGTGTAAATCATAAATGAGGTGTGTCGGATGACGCCTGCAGTGTTTTATTCTTTCATAACAGCATGCTTTTAACCACAGATCTGTGACATTGACGTAGCTGCAGGTGTGCTGGTGGTAATTAAATAGTCAAACCCTACATTTCAAAAATTATTTAAAATTATTTTTGTCACAGAAAATAATAATTTAATAAAATGTAATAAACAAATCTGCAACCACTCAGACTTTTAAGTCTGTTCCGTAATGTTAATGTTATTATTACACTTTAAAAAATGATGTCTGCAAAATTAAATGTGTTGAATTTTAACAAAGAAATTAAATTTAGTAATGTTCGAATTTGTTTGTTTAAATTTTGTTCAACGGCCTGCTTAATAAATAGATTGAAAACTATTGCTACTACTGGGTGGTGCACCCATTTTTTTTCCTTTCTGGTTCCTCTAGTCCTGGGACACTTTTAAAACCTGTGAAACTTCCTGATCACTCACATCAGCTTGAAGAGCAGCTCAGAAGACTCTGACGGAGGTGAGAAAATCTCTATTTGTTGATAAAAGTAATAGTAAATCGTACTGGTACCAATATATTTATAGTATATTCTCAAATTATACAATTTACCCTTGTGAAATGGATTGAAATTTTCAAATAATGCCTTTATTTCACAGCTACAAATTGTAATACAATAAAACCATCATTCAGCCTTTATACAATTATTATTCTGCCAATTGTAAATGTTTTTTATACATATGTTTAATTTATAATTACTTTGACAAAAACAATTCTCTGATGCAAAGCAGAATGTTCAGCACATCTATTGATCTCAAATATAAGATTTCTCAAATATTTATTTTTATTATCAATGCTTTGTTTCTGTTTTTGACAAACCATGATGCACACAATATACCGGTCAAAAGTTTGGGGTCAGTAGGATTTCTAAATGTTTTAAAATAAGCTTATCCTGTTCACCATGGCTGCATTTATTTCATTAAACACTGCAAAACCCCAAAAGTTAAGGTAACTCAAACCATTTGAGGAAACCGATTGCAACAAACCATTTAAGTTCAAAAACTAATCCTAATGAGTACTGTGAACTTAATACATGTGAGTAAACGAAACATTTTGAACACTGTAAAACCCAATAAATGAAGAGAACTCAAGCCAACTAAGTACTATAAAACCCAGTAAGTTAATGCAACTCAAACCTTTTAAGGAAACCGAGTTAAAACTAATCTATATGAGTACTGTGAACTTACTCCATTTAAGTAATGAGTAGGGTCAGACAGAATCTGCTGACATTTTTTGCTATTTCTGTGGAGAATTTTGATAAAATGTTTGATAGAATTTTGACCTTCATATATGAAATAAAATATAATTATAATTATATTTAATGCCTATAATACAAATCCAATTAGATCCACTTAATTTGGTAAACAAAGCAAGTCTCTACACTCAAAAAACTATTTTGTTTTGCTTGTTGAAATTACTTATTTAAAATGAGCTGAAACAACACAATTCTTGAGATTTCGTTGGGACAACTTAATTTTTTATGTTCAATCCACATAAATTTGTTAAAAGCGTTAAGTTAACTTAAATGATTTGTGTTGGGACAATATGAATGAATTGTGTGGAACCCTGCAATTTTTACAGTATAATATATCTACTGAGAGACAGGAAATGTGACTTTACACACTGTATTGTAAATAACTCATGAATATTTTCAAATTAATCAACGATTATACTGAAATTAATAAAAAAAACTGAATAAATATAAATTTACACACATTTAATCAAGTAAATAGAAACAGAAGCAATGATAGGCTAAATATCTATGGAATTCTCGACGCGCAGATTCCGTGTGGGCCTAGTAATGAGGTATTTAATTAACTTAATAAATGATTAATTAAATATTCAACACTGAGTTCAAATCTCAAATGAGTTCAATTTAGTAGACTTACCTTTCAGTATATTTTGAGTTAACTACACTCACTTCCTTTGATAAAGTTGACTGTTGGGTTTTACAGTGTGCAAATTGTAAACTTGTGAAATGTTATTGCTCTATAAAATAACTGTTCAAAAGTAATTTATAATTTAATTAAGTAATATATCTAATATTAATTATTATTATTTTCATTATTATTATTATTATTATTATTATTATTATTATTGGCACCACAGTGACGTAGTGAGTAGCCCGTTTGCCTCACAGCAAGAAGGTCGCTGGTTCGAGCCTCAGCTGGGTCAGTTGGCATTTCTGTGTGGAGTTTGCATGTTCTCGCAGTGGTTGCGTGGGTTTCCTCCGGGTGCTCCGGTTTCCCCCACAAGTCCAAAGACGTGGTATAGGTGAATTTGGTAGGCTAAATTGTCCGTAGTGTATGAGTGTAAATAAGTGTGAATGGATGTTTCCCAGAGATGGGTTGCAGCTGGAAGGGCATCCGCTGTGTAAAACAAATGCTGGATAAGTTGGCAGTTCATTCCGCTGTGGCGACCCCAGATTAATAAAGGGACTGAGCCGGAAAAAAAATGAATGAATTATTATTATTATTATTATCATTATTATTAATGTAATAGAGCAATTCCATGCAAATGTCAACCCTGCGATGAAAATTTTTTTAGTTTTCACCAAATTAGAGAAATCATTTTTATTTTTTTTGTGTAAGCAAGTATTTTACAGTGCTTAACAAAGCTCAGAAACGTGTCTGTCAGGGTTTTCAAATTATTGTATTTCATTTACCAAAGTCACACAAATGGCAATTTCACATCTGTCACATCCATAACGAAGCTTTTCCCTCGTAAATGCAAAAATGTCCAATAAAATAAAATCAATGATTTTTGTTCTATAGTGAGCCGACTCTTTTCCTTTTCAAATCATTACTTCTTTTGGGTTGTGCAGTTTAATTCACAGAATTTCAACAAAGTATGTTGTATAATGTAAACTCACAGACTTTTATTGTCACATCCATAACGCATGCTTATTTTCCTCATTTAAAGTACAAAACATGTTGTTTCAATATAATGTTACCACATGCTTTCAGTGTGAATTTATGTTCTGGGTTTTCACTGCAAACGTCACATCCATAACGCTGGAATTGATCAATAGTAATAAAAGCAAAAGTGACTGGAGTAATAATTTCATTTAGAACTACATACAATAAGAAAGCAATTAAAATTTGAATAAATATTTAACAATTTAATATATATATTTTTTTACATTTATTAAATTCCACCTTAATGAACATAATAATTTTCTTTGAAAAAACATTTAAAATAATCATAATAATAAACTGACCCCAAACTTTTGACTGGTAGCGCATCTACAAATTTCATACTTTAAATTTCACTGACTGGTAGTGCATATACAAATTTCAAGTGCTCTATTTTACAACCTGATTTTTTTTAACTTTTATTAAATTGTCAAAAGTACAAAGAAAACAGTTCCAGTGTTTTCAGCAAACAAATCAATTTTATTCTGGAAATATAAACAAAATTATTTTTGATCCCTGCAACACACTCCAATAGTTGGCACTCATCAACTTTCCTTTTGATACAATGTTTGATACAATCATCCGGTAAAATTTGACAAGCTAAATGTTTCACTTAATACAAAATTTCAGCACAACAGTCAGTGGTCATCATTATCTGTGTGATCAACATCCTTTAGCATGGCTGGAGACATCTCTAAATGTATTAAAGACTAGAGTTTTGCTATTGCTATAACGCATACTGCTCTCTGATTACAGAAAGACTTTAATGTTCTGGTGTTATCTCTGACTTCATCATGAGGCTGTCTCTGCTGCTGTATATATCGGTCCTGACTCTCAGTAAGGTTTTGTTCCTGTTTGAGTTTGGCGTTAATATGGCAAAGACAATGAAAATAACTTTTCTGAATTTTGTTTTTCTTCATTTCATAATCTCGAAGTCTCCTCATCAATCACGGCCAATGCACAAATTGTAATTGAGACACCTGCAGTGACAGCAACACCTGATACAGCAATAACAACTGAGACAACAACAACACCTGATACGGCAACAACGGCTGAGACAACAACAACACCTGATACTGCAACAACACCTGATACGGCAATAACAACTGAAACGACAACTACACCTGATACGGCAACAACAACTGAGACAACAACAACACCTGGTACGGCAACA
>CAIGQQ010036360.1:0-14143 GCA_903798035.1 Danio albolineatus
ACAACATCTGAGATGACATCAACACCTGAGACAATAACTACAACTGAACTGACGACAACATCTGCAGTGACAACGGCATTTCCATCAATTATAACACTTGCACCAACCACAAGACCTGTGATAATAACATCTGCAACAACAACTTCATCAACAACATTGAAAGGTAATTGAGGATCTTTGAATTAGAACCAGATGTGTGGTTTGAATCAAACAGTTACAAACAATTAACTCTAAAACAAATGACGTCTCGCACTGCCTCTCATTCAGCGCTCATTCAGTAAAGGCACAGCTAAACCGATGGGTTTTCAGTCTTGATTCTAATGTGCCTAATGTTGGGGCACATATGATCATTTCTGGAAGCTGATTCCAGCAGCAGGGGGCTCTGCTAGGCTGTTTAGTGAATTATAGACTAGTAATAATACTTTAAAATTCATTCTGAATGTACTGTAACTGGGAGCCGGTATAAAGACCTGATGGCAGGTGTGATGTGCTCTGATTTTCTAGTCAGTTCTGGATGAGCTGCAACTGTCTGACTGTCTTTTTAGGAAGGCTAGTGAGGAGTTCGTTACAGTAATCCACCCTGCTGCTGATAAAAGCATGAACCTAAAGTCCTCACTGGAAGCAAAGCATCTAATTCTTGCAATGTTTGTGAGATGATAGTATACTGATTTACTTACTGCTTTGACATGACTACTGAAGCTCATATCTAACTCCAGAGTGACACCAAGATTAGGGAATTTATACTTTTTTTTTCTTCTATTCCCAGAATCATTGGATTATTTCACTCACAGTATCACAGTGATACTGACATTCCTCGCAATTTAAAGTTGTCAGTGATGTTTCCAACACAAAATTTTCAGCTGAGCTATTTCTACGATGGCTGAGTTTCATATGTATATATACTGTATGAAGTAGTGCTGATACTTTTGCATGCAAAGAGATTTTTCATTTAAAGGCTTTTGTATTTTTTTGTTTCAGGAAACACCACAGTTCCTTCAGGTAAGAATAATGAGACTTATATATATATTTACCCTCAAATTTTTATTTTAATAGCACTGAAGGTAGAAAGAATGATGTTTAAGTAGGTTAATGAGGATTTAATGATGTTTGCATTTGTCTTTTCTAGTACCCACCACAATGAATACCACATCAGGTAATAATTCTCCTTTTGATATATCAATGTTCAAGTGAATTGTGTTTGTTTGTATGCGTGTTTGTTATTTTAGAAACCACCACAGTCCCACTAGTTATAATAATACTTAAACATGAAAGAACTGAATCTTGTCTCTCTCCATTTTCAATAGAAAATATATACAGTCAAGCCCAAAATTATTCATTATTATGGAAAATTCTGGCTTAAAGTTTCTTAAAGTTTTCTGGTGCAAAGTGTTAGAATGTAAAGAAATGTTGAGATATATATATATACTCTATAATGAATCATGATGTATCTACAATGACGTAATGATGCTGTCATGAAACACAGGGAGACCCAAATACGAGAGTAAAGTAGAAAGAAGTTTAATGTCAGAATGTAATCCAACAAGGCTCAATATAACAGAGTTCGTGAATGAGGCAGTGGAGTATGCCAGAGGTATCTTCTCGTGGAGACGATGCAGCTAAACAGCTGAGGGAAACTTCAGACAGCAGAGCAGGAAGTAACAGTCACAGCCGAAACTCATAGTCGATCACATGAGGCACAGTTCAGGAAGCAGGTAACAGCCACAGAAGATAACATCCACAGGGAAAAAGATTCACAGCAACTCACCACCAGCACAGACACACAGAGAGCTTGAGAGACACGAACACACGTTGTATAACAGACTGACAAAAGGGAGACGTGGACACTGGATTTAAATAGCCGAGATAATACGACACAGCTGCTGATGCTAATGAGCCGACTGGATGATTCCGTCCACGTGCCCACACAGCTGACGGGGTAAACAAACAGACAGCCACGTTATTAAACACACTCACATCAACACAGGTACACCCACACGCACACACATAGACACACAGGAAGGAACACACAGATCCCTGAACCGTGACAGATGCTTTTTTCTGTTATATGTAGTGAAAAGTCTGTCATTCTGCTAAGCTAACTATGTAATAGCCAATGTCTACATTTAGAGATGTTGTTTATGTTCACACAGCTACATTACACATCAACTAAAGTTTAAAATATGGGTAACGCTTTAATTCTAAATGGTCCATTTGAGTATTAGTAGACTGTCTACTTAATGTCTGATGATACTGACATTCAAAAGACATTTAACTGACTATAAGAAACTTTGGAAGTACATGTCAACTTACACTAACCCTACCCCTAACCCCAACCTAACAGTCTACTTATAATCTAATGAGAATTATTTGCAATGTAACCTAAATTCAACAAACAGACCATCAAAATAAAGTGTGACTAAAATACGATATGGGGCGCCACGGTGGCGTAGTGAGTAGCACGTTTGCCTCACAGCAAGAAGGTCGCTGGTTCGAGCTTCGGCTGGGTCAGTTGGCATTTCTGTGTGGAGTTTGCATGTTCTCCCCATGGTGGCGTGGGTTTCCTCCGGGTGCTCCGGTTTCCCCCACAAGTCCAAAGATATGCGGTACAGGTGAATTGGCTAAAATTGTCCGTAGTGTATGAGTGTGAATGAGTGTGTATGGGTGTTTCCCAGAGATGGGTTGCAGCTGGAAGGGCATCCGCTGCATGAAACAAATGCTGGATAAGTTGGCGGTTCATTCCGCTGTGGCGACCCCAGAATAATAAAGGGACTAAGCCGAAAAGAAAATGAATAAATGAATAAAATACGATATCGTAGTGGATCACCCCTTTAATATGCAAATAAATAAATAAACTATCAATAAAATGACAGATGTTGTTAATTTAACTTCATGCAAACTGATTTATAATTAACATCTTTTTTTTCACAGCTTTTGTGCAAAAGCCTTTCAGAGGTACGGTACTGCAATCATTCCTGTTTCCCATTAGAAATCTTCTGATTTCACATATCCATAATTATGTACTGTTGAAGTCAGAATTATTCACCCCCTATTGATTTATTTTTCTTTTTAAAATATTTCCCAAATTATATTTAACAGAGCAAGGAAATTTTCACAGAATGTCTGATAATATTTTGCCTTCTGGAGAAAGTCTTATTTGTTTTATTTCGGCTAGAATAAAAGCAGTTTTAAAAATTTATTAAAGACCATTTTAAGGTCAAAATTATTAGCCCCTAAGCTATTTTCTTTTTCAATAGTCTACAGAACAAACCATCATTATACAATAACTTGCCTAATTACCCTAACCTAGTTAACCTAATTAACCTAGTTAAGCCTTTAAATGTCACTTTAAGCTGTATAGAAGTGTCTTGAAAAATATCTAGTAAAATATTATTTACTGTCATCCTGGCAAAGATAAAACAAATCAGTTATTATAGATGAGTTATTAAAACTATTATGTTTACAAATGTGTCGATAAAATCTTTGTAAAAAATAAACAGGGGGGCTAATAATTCTGACTTCAACTGTGTGTGATTCAACAAATGCTAATTATTTCTAATGTTTGTTTCCCTTTAGTTGTTGGACTGAAAGTGGTATTTAGCACAAATCTGGATCTAAACAGTGAAAACTTCAAATTCATTTTACAGGCAGTAAGTTGTCTAACACATGCTGTACACACACATATCACAGTGCCATCAGATTAGATTTGTAATATTTTTTTCATCTTTTTCAGGTGAAAGACCAGCTGACCTATTATGGTCTTGCAAACGGCATAGTTCTGACATCAAGAGACCTGCGGAAGATATCTATTATCTAACATAATATTAGTGTCTTTCAAGAAAATAACGATCTCTTAAACATGATCGTTTGATGGTTTAAATCTTTAAACAGGACATGTAAATGACAAATCTACAATATTTACAATTTGATTGTATGCACTGTATGATAAATGACTCAACTGTAAATCTCTCTTCAGGCTCCTCTAAGCCTCTTGTCCTCTTTGTCCCCTTGTGTATAAAAGCAGATGATTTAAGGCAGGGGTATCCAAACTCGGTCCTGGAGGGCCGGTGTCCTGGAGAGTTTATCTTCAACTTGCTTCAATACACCTGCCAGGATAGTTCTAGTATATCTAGTAAGAGCTTGATTAGCTAGTTCAGGTGTGTTTGATTAGGGCTGGAGCTAAACTCTACAGGACACCGGCCCTCCAGCACCGAGTTTGGACAACCCTGATTTAATTGAATATTAAAATATATCTAAACACATATATTCAACAGTTTTGGTGTATTGTTTATTGTTGTATGTGCATGGATGCGTATAAGAACTATAACTAGTTTCATTATTTAAAAATGAACGTTAAGAAAATTAGTCCTTATCCAAGGACTAATTTATTAGTCTGTATTATTAGTCTGCGCTCCAAGGATCGATTTTATTTGATTGTTCCACGTCACGTTTGAAATGTCGAGGTGATCGTGCTTTTTCAGTTGCTGCACCCAGACTTTGGAACAATCTTCCACTGTCCATAAGAACTTCTCCAACATTTGAGTCCTTTCAAAGGGCACTGAAAACACACTTATTTTCTTTAGCTTTTAATTATGTGTTGTGATTTTATCTATTTTAGTTCTGTGTATGTTTCAGGCGTTTTATTTGTTTTTTATGTACAGCACTTTGGTACCCATTGTGGTTGTTGAAAGTGCTATAAAAATAAATTGAGTTGAGTTGAGTAGTATTAATATTATCATCAATTCAATTCAATTCATCTTTATTTGTATAACGCTTTTACAATGTAGATTGTGTCAAAGCAGCTTCACATGCATTATAAAAAATTGAAACAGTGTCAGTCCAGTTTTCAGTGTTGAAGTTCAGTTTAGTTCAGTTCAGTGTGGTTTAATATTCACTGCTGAGAGTCCAAAGACTGAAGATTAATCCATCGATGCGCAGCTCTACAAGTCCTGAACTATGCAAGCCAGAGGCGACCAATTGGCGAAAGTGAAGAATTAAAAAACTCGAGAGAAACCAGGCTCAGTTGGGCACGACCATTTCTCCTATGGCCAGACATCTTGTGCAGAGCTGCAGTCTAGGCGCCAGAGGCTGGGGAACGCTGGACGTCCATCACGAAGAGACCACAAGTGTGACACCGGCTAGTGAACAGGCTGGCCCTTCAGGAACAATGCCAGGACTCGTCTGTCACTAGGGTCTTACAGGGATCGGTCTCATGCTCTCCACCCCTCCATGACCACCACAGCAGCTGCTCAGGATATGGCCTGGTCCAGGATTATGGAAACCTCGGGGATAAAAAAAAAACAGAGTAACATAAGCGCAGATGCCATTCAAATTATAATGTCTTTTGGGAAGTGTTCCCGGCTCAGGTTGCCCTAAATAATGCAGACTAACAATCCTTTAGAGGATTTGGATTCCAAAGCATTTGTGTTTTATGTGTATGCTAATGCAAAGCGATGTGTCTTTAATCTAGTTTACACTGACTGAGTGTGTCTGCTTCCCGAACTGTGCTAGAAAGGCTGTTCCAGAGTTAAGTTGCCAGATGAGAGAAAGACCTACTGCCTACAGTTGATTTTGATATTCTGGGAATAATCAGTTGTCCAGAATTTATTGAGCATAGAGGACGTGATGAGCTATAATAAACCAGGAGCAGTAACAAACCAGTAGTCAGTAAGATTTTAAAATTTATACGATGTTTAATAGGGAGCCAATGCAATGCTGAAAGAACTGGAGTAATATGATCATATTTCTTTGTTCTAGAAAGCACTCTAGCAGCTGCATTTTGAACTAGCTGAAGTTTGTTAATTAGGCCAACAGGGCAGCCAGTAATGCATTACAATAATCTAATCGAGACGTCATGAAAGCATGACTGAGCTTTTCAGCATCAGACATTGATAGCATGTGTCGAAGTTTGGCAACATTTTAAGATGAAAAAATGCAGTTTTACAGATGCTTGAAATCTGGCCTTTAAATGACAGGCTGCTATCAAAAATCACCCCCAAATTTTTGACTGAAGATGAGGACTGAACTAAGAATCCATCAAGGGTTAGACAGTGTTCTAGGTTTTAGCGTGTGAGGTTTTTGGGACCAATAAACAAGACCTCAGTTTTATCTAAATTTAGTAATAAGAAGTTATTAGTCATCCAATTTTTAATATCAACTATACAATCTGTTAATTTAGTAAATTCAAACAAATTATCAGGTTGAGAGGAGATATAAAGTTGTGTGTCATCAGCATAACAGTGGGAGTTAACTCCATGTTTTTAATGATATCACCTAGCGGTAGCATATATAGTGTGAAAAGTAAGGGACCTAAAACTGAGCCTTGTGGTACCCCACAGTGTACTTTTGATCTGTATGATGTCTCTTCATTAACTGATACAAATTGATATCCAGATAAATAAGACCTGAACCAGGCCAAAGTAGTTCCTGTAATACCAACATAATTTTCAAGCTCATCAGGGAGAATATAATGATCGATTGTATCAAATGCAGCACTGAGGTCCAATAGCATTAAGAGAGAAATGCAACCACGGTCAGACAACAGAAGGAGGTCATTTGTAACTCTTAGGAGTGCGGTTTCTGTGCTATGAAATGCTCTAAATCCACATTGAAATTTTTCATAAATATTGTTTCTTTGTAGGATGGAACATAGTTGAGCAGATACGATTTTTTTCTAGTATCTTTGATAGAAAAGGCAAGTTTGAAATCGGTCTATAATTTGCTAGTTCTTTGGGATCAAGCTGTGGTTTTTTAATAAGAGGCTTAATGACAGCTAGTTTAAAAGTTTTAGGAACATATCCTAGGAGTAGGGATGAATTCAAAATGTTAAGAACATGTTCAGAAACTTCTGACAACAATTGTTTTAATAACTTGCTCGGTATAGGATCTAGCATAGACGTTGTTGATTTGGATGAATTTGTCAGTTTAGATAATTCTTCCTCACCTACTGTTGAAAAAAATGGAAGTTTATCTATAAACAGTCAGTGGCCAGTCAGTTATAAACAATAGTAGCAAACGTACGGCACAGTGGCTTAGTGGTTAACCTCACAGCAAGAAAGTTGCTGGTCAGTTGGCATTTCTATGTGGAGTTTGCATGTTCTCCCCGTGTTCGTGTGTGTTTCCTCAAGTCCAAAGAAGTGGTATAGGTGAACTGGGTAGGCTAAATTGTCCATAGTGGACTTGTGTGTCTGGATGTTTCCTAGAGATGGGTTGCAGCTGGAGGGGCATCCGCTGTGTATAACATATGCTGGATAAGTTGGTGGTTCATTCCACTGTGGGGACCCCAGATAATAAGCCGATAATAAAACGAATAAATGAATGAATGAAAATTAGTTATTAAATCTATTGTTGAAAAGTAAAAATCTCTCCATTAGACAGCACTTGGGAAATATTTCAAAAGGAATGTTAATTCAGAGGAGGGTAATAAACTGATAGTCTGGTAAAACATAATAATAACGCTATGCATTAAAATGTACTAATATAGTGGAAAAATTCATGATGATGTAAGAAAACATCTGTATTTCAAACACTTTTGCTGTTTGAAATACAACAATAACAATAACAATAACACAACACAGCAGCACTGGATATCAGATGCAGATTATTTAGAACAGATTTCAGTCAGATTTAGACGGATAATCTGGATCAGGTTTACCTGACAGTATATCAGCCTCTGTTTCTGTCTCTCATGATTCATCAACATGCAGACACATCAACAAACTATTCACAAAATCCTGTCAAGCATCTGAAAGGAAGTGACAGAATGAGGATAAAATGAAATATCCTCATAGTCGGCGTATCCTCATCAAAGGGCTTTGATGAAAATCCGCCGACTATGAGGATATTTCATTTTATCCTCATTCTGTCAATGCTTGGTGCTTTTAGCTCTTCCTTGTTTATACCTGTGAGTAAAACTATACCTTATTCACAGTTATTAGGATATCACTGAGCCAGATCTGTTCAGATCCATTGATGCCATTCACAGATATTACATTTGTGATATTTTCTATGACATAAGTGCTATAGTATGATTTAAGAAAAGCTGAAATGCAGTGCACTGATTTTTTATTTTATTTTTCTGTAATGTACTAAAACTTGTACTGAAGTAATCTTTAAAATTGTGCTATCATCATCTTATCATTTATTTGGAAATGTGCAACCCAGGCTCATTCTGAAAATGTAGTCCCATGTACTGTACGTTTGGAGGCCGTAAAATACATCCCGGGAGGTACGTACTTTTGCACTTTTTGTTTTCGCAAATCCACGAGAGTCCGCTGTGTACGCTTTTTGAGATCTAAAATGTCTATCGCGGGTGCCGTTCAAGGCTGCTGTTCTCGTGTAAACCCACCAGAGGCCGCTGTTGACTGACTGTTTGACTGACTGACTGACCGACCAATCAACTGACCCACCCTCCTCCTTCCTTAAACCCAGTCAAAATTGTATCAATTGACCACCCACACACAATTTTCAAAAAATCAATCCAGAAAAAAATAAAAACTTATTAGCCTCCCTTTTCTTTTTTAAATATTTTCCAAATAATGTTTAACAGAGCAAGGAAATACAGTATGTCTGATAATATTTTTTCTTCTTGAGAAAGTCTTATTTGTTTTATTTCAGCTAGAATAAAAGCAGTATTTGATTTTTTAAAGACCATTTTGAGGTCAAAATTATTGGCCCCTATAAGCTATTTTCTTTTCCAATAGTCTACAGAACAAACCATCGTCATACAATAACTTGCCTAATTCCCCTAACCTGCCTAGTTACCCTAATTAACCTAGTTAAGCCTTTAAATGTCACTTTAAGCTTTATAGAAGTGTCTTCTATATCTAGTAAAATATTATTTACTGTCATCATGATAAAGATAAAAGAAATCAGTGATTAGAGATGAGTTATTAAAACTATTATGTTTAGAAATGTGTTGAAAAAAATCTTCTCTCCGTTAAACAGAAATTGGGGGAAAAAAAATAACCAGGGGGCTAATAATTCTGACCTCAACTGTATATATTTGTAATAGTGGCAATTGTTTACTGCTCTTACTATAGGCACAAAAAAACAAAATTTAAAAGTTGGAAACCTTTATATACAGGCATGACACTTTATAACATGCATTATATATCCTGCTTTAGAATCAATAGAAACTTTTAAGCATTATATTTAAATTGGAACCAGTTATTTCATAGCAACTAAGTTTAAAGTAGTTTGAAACCATTTAAAAAAAATAAAACCAAAAGTATATTTACTGGCAGCCTGATTTCCATAACCATTGTTGTAGTGCTGGTTAGTCAGCAAACTCTTTCCTGATCGGCATTCGACAGCTGATGTGGAAATCTTATATAAATGAGATGTGTCAGATGACGCCTGCAGTGTTTTGGTTTTTTCATAACCGCATACTTTTCTTCTGACTACAAATCTGTGACAATGGAATAGCTGCAGGCATGCTGGTGGTCATTAAATTCACAAAACCTGAAATAATAAAATCTAATTTGAATTATTTTAGTTTAGAAATATATGAATAAATCAGGCACCGCTCAGACTGCTTGACTGTTCAGTAATACTAATGACAATCAGAGTCTGTTTAATAAATAAACTGACACTAAATCTGGTGCATCCAGTTTTTTTTCTGGTTTCACTAGAGCTGGGGCACTTAAAACCTGTGAAACTTCCTGATCACTCAAATTAGGTTGAAGAGCAGCTCAGAAGACTCTGACTGAGGTGAGTAAATCTCTATTTATTGATCAAATTAATGGTAAATCGTACTATTTGTTGGTATATTCTCAAATAATACAACTTACCCTTGTGAAATGGATTGAAATAGAACGGATTGATACCTATAAAAAGGATTGAAATATTAAAATAATGTTTTTATTTCAGGGCTACAAACTATTAAGCAATAAAACCACTGTTTAGTCTTTATACAATTCAAAGTGAATTATTATGTCAATCATGAATATTGTTTTAAAATATATTATATATTTTGAAGATTCCTGTGATGCAAAGCTGGATTTTCATCATTATTCTAGTGTCACCTGATCTTTCATAGATCATTCTGATAAGGTCAAAACATTTCTTATTATTATCAGTGTTTTTGTTTTCTATTTTTGACAAACCATAACAAAGGAGGAACCATAACAGAAGCACAACATAGGATTAAGTCATGCATTTGAAGAAAAGAATGCATACATGTTACTAAATACTTTCTTTTGCACCTAAAATGCATAGTTAGAATAGTACGTAAATGTTTGTCCGGATATATGTTTGTTATTATATATATATATATATATATATATATAGATATATATATATAGATATGTATTTGAATAATATTTGAATATTAAATAATATTATAAGAAATTCAATATTAGTTCATTAGATTTCTTAAGGGTTCTATTTTGTGTGAGCCCAAATCTTTGTTATTAAACATTTAAATGCTTTTTAAGTACGTTCATAGGTTGTTAAATCAATTGTAGGAAGTAAAATAATATATATGTGAAGTGTATGTTCAAAGTTGAAAGCAAAATTATAATAATTATTAATATTTCCCATGTAACATTTAAAAATGCTGAGTTTTTTTGACTCTTCTAAAGCATAAAAATACTTTAATATGTTTGCAGATATTCAAGAGAACATTTATCTGAAAAACAATGCTGAAGTCAGATGCTCTGCTTTGAAAATGTGCTTTCCGTCTGTCTTTGTTTTGGTCATTTTAACCTGGCCAGTGCCAGTTTAGCCAACTATATTCTAGCACTCCGGGTTGCCTTGGTGAAAAACCGCGTATTTCATTCATTCAATCAGAAAAGTTACAAATCTTAAGTCACAAAGGGAGATATTTAGTTTGAAAAATATATAAATAAATAAATAAATAAATAAATAAATAAATAAATAAATAAATAAATAAATAAATAAATAAATTAATTAATTAATTAATAAATTAAATAAATAAAAAAAAAAAAAAGAACTACAGTACATACAGCTACAAATGGCTTAATTGACTATATATACCTGATTACAGCCTGACGTTATTCAAATGTGCACATGCACACAGCTCTATAGCCTTTTCTCAAGAATGAGTTGTTTATACGTGTTTTAACATAATTTTTTCATAACAAACGTATAGGTTACTTAGAAGTTGGAAATAAAATAAGTCCTCTGTAACATCTGTAGCACTCTAAATAAGCCTAGGTACATACACAGCCTTTAAATTGTCCAACACAACAATAAAAATAAGTCTTTCCTACCAAATTAAATTAAAATACATTAATACTAAATTATGACGAGTGTTTGGCAATACGGAAATTAAGATAAAGTATTACTCCCCTTGAGATGAAACAAAGGCTAGAGTCGTTCTTGATTTTAACTGACACTTATTTGGACACGAGACTGCAGTATGTCTTGTACATTCTAGCCTTGCATCCCTTTATGTCCTAATAATGCCGTCACAACTTTGAAAAGAAAAACATAAGCTTAAATTACCCTTTATGGTGTTTGCACGTAATTAGCAAAACAATACATACAACCAATAAATAAAGTACACATTCAACTAGGCATGGGACGATAACCGTTATCAAGGTATACCGCGGTTTGGAAAAGTCAAGGTTTTCATACCGCCAAAATTTCTGCTATACCGTTCCTAAGGTATGAGTAAGAGTTTATATAATTTTTTTTCTTCGTTTTTTAGGTGTAAATTGTAAAGACATCTGTGTTTTTGAAACAAACGAAGACAGCAGAAGTCAATGATTCACTTGAGTTATTTAGCCTGACATGTTTACTGTTCTAAAATACTTTAAATGTTTCTTAAAATAAAATATATTGTGTTTAAAGGGGAAAAAGGTTTTGTTTTTTAGCCAGACATTTAAAAAGAATATATTTTAGAGCAGTAAACACAACATTTTTATCCAAGGTTATCATATTGTCAGAATCTTATACCGGCTCATATTCTTAACATTCAACTTTTAAAGAAATACACTTAATTGGCTAATTATACATTAACATACGGACACATACTCATACATGTTCACATCAAGCACTATACGACACATACCTCATTGGCCTCTCTAACTCGAGAGGAATAAACTTGAAGGGTTAGTTTCTGTTTAATGAAGTATAACTTTTTTGTACTTCATGTAATCATCACAAACGTATTATTAGTGTAGCTCCTCATGTGGCTGTATTATTTGTAGTGCATCGGAAAAGTGCATCTTTATTGTAATAATCAAATACTTCCAAGCTAAACATAAAAGAAATAGGTCCCCCCTCCCCTTTTTTTAATAGTTTTAGTTGAATAATTTGAAAATAGTTGACATGTATTAACTACAAATATACATTACTTATTTATTCTAATGATCACTCTGAACATTTTAACTATTTATTGACATTTTAACTGTAAAGTGCATATTATAGAGTGTAAATTGTGAGAATTGCATCTGACGGCAGCTACATAAAGGCTTCGGAATTTGTTTCGCCTCTACTCTTCACTATCCGGCCTTAAGGCGAGGGTTACAGCCTTAACGTGATTTATTCAATATTTTGTTATAATTTGAAAATACTTTTTTTTAATTGGGTTATATTTTATATGACTATATTTTTAAATATTTATGAAATTATAAAAGCTTATGGCGCCACGGTGGCCTAGTGGGTAGCACGTTCGCCTCACAGCAAGAAGGTCGCTGGTTCGATCCCCGGCTGGGCCAGTTGGCATTTCTGTGTGGATTTGCATGTTCTCCCCGTGGTTGCGTGGGTTTCCTCCGGGTGCTCCGGTTTCCCCCACAGTCCAAAAACATGTGGTACAGGTGAATTGGGTAAGCTAAATTGTCCGTAGTGTATGTGTGTGAATGAGAATGTATGGATGTGTTTCCCAGAGATGGGTTGTGGCTGGAAGGGCATCCGCTGCGTAAAACAAATGCTGGATAAGTTGGCGGTTCATTCCGCTGTGGCGACCCCGGATTAATAAAAGGACTGAGCTGAAAGAAAAAAGAATGAATGAATAAAAGCTTATTTATGTTAGGTTTTATAGTGTTTTTATGCTTTTGTTAGGTCTGATGCAACATAATTTAATTCTGTAATACTATTTATACAGATTTTTTGAATGACAAAAATAAAGAAAACTGAAATATTATATAGTGTAACTGCGTTCTATTATGTTTAAAAATGCATTGAAAAGAATTCTCAATTCCTCATTTAAACAGCAGTTGGGAAATATTTGAGTATTATTGTCCTCAATTTGCTTTCATTGGTATTCACACTGTCAAGTCTTAATCAAAACGCAACTCGTAGACTATAGCAACACATCATAACAACAACAATATAGTCTGATGGCAGATAAAAGTAAATGGTATTTAAATAATTTCACACACCTCACAGATACACATTTCCTTTAATGACAGTGTGCAAACGCGCTTACGTGTGTATGCTGCCTCCTGGTGCTTATGATTTGATATCACAGCTGATGTAAAATAGAGATCAGTGAGCCCAATGGGATCAGGTACAAAAATGTATGATTGTCATCGTTGAGATTGGCGGGAGACATCTCTAAATGTATTAAAGACTAGATTGGTGTTGTCTTAAAAAAATGCAATAATGCATGATGTTGTAATAATCCTCTCTGATTACAGAAAGACTTTCATGTTCTGGTTTTATCTCTGACTTCATCATGAGGCTGTCTCCGCTGCTGTTCATATCGGTCCTGGCACTCAGTAAGGTTTTGTTCCTGTTTGATTTTGGAGTTAATATGGTAAAGACAATGAAAATAACTTTTCTGAATTTTGTTTTTGTTCATTTCATAATCTCACAGGTTGCTCAAAAGCCCAGGCCCAAACAACTGAACCGACAACATCTGAGACGTTGACAACAACCGAGACTACAACAACAACATCTGCAGCTGCAACTACACCTGAGACGACGTCAACATCTGAGACGGTGACAACAACTGAGACTACAACAACAGCTGCAGCGACAACAACACCTGAGATAACATCAACATCTGCAGTGGCAACAACAACATCTGTAGTGACCCCAACATCTGCAGTGACAACTGTAGTGACCCCGACATCTGTAGTGACAACAACAACTGAGACAACAACATCTGCAGTGACAACAACTTCTGAAGCAACATCTGTAGTGACAACAACAAATCCTGAGACAACAACAACAT
>CAIGQQ010036366.1:23262-41318 GCA_903798035.1 Danio albolineatus
TATATTTATATAATACACACGTATAATGTCAAAATAAACCTTTTTTGATGCGATTTAATTGGGATTTATCTTTGATCAGCACTAAATAAAACAAACAAATAACAAAAGTAAATGATATCAAAACAACTGAGAGAGAGCTTTTGAAATGACGCTGTGTGTTTCCTACAGCAGGATCCCTACATTGCATCAATGGAGCATCACACAGACTGGGTGAATGACATTGTCCTCTGCTGCAATGGAAAGACATGTAAGTGTCTAGGTTGAGTATTTGCTGGGATTGTATAGTGCTGTTTAGGGCTGCACAATAAGTCAGTTTTTATTGTTATCTCAAAAATATTATGCAAAATATATGTATTAAAAAAAAAAAGGTGCGATCCATTACATATTTTTATTTATTTTCTTTTTGTGTGTGTGTGTGTGCATTTCACTATTGTCTACAGTGATCTCCGCATCGTCAGACACTACGGTGAAGGTCTGGAACGCACATAAGGGCTTCTGTATGTCAACACTGCGAACGCACAAGGTACTGATATGTCTGGAGAATCTAAATGTTATAAGCAAATGGGAAAAAAATAAAAAATAATGATTATTTATATATAATCATAAAACATAATTGTAGCACAGTGAAGTCTTATTTTTTTCTGCTGTTAATATATATATTTGTTTTGTTTAGGACTATGTTAAAGCGTTAGCGTATGCTAAAGACAAAGAGCTGGTGGCTTCAGCTGGGCTGGACAGACAGATCTTCCTCTGGGATGTGAACACACTGACAGCGCTGACCGCATCCAATAACACCGTCACTAGTGAGTTTACAGTACACTCTAAAAATTACAGCTGTAGTTGGGTTAAATTGAAATTTAAATTGAAATATGAACCAAATTGAGGCGCCACGATGGCGTAGTGAGTAGCACGTTCGCCTCACAGCAAGAAAGTCGCTGGTTCGAGCCTCGGCTGGGTCAGTTGGCGTTTCTGTGTGGAGTTTGCATGTTCTCCCCATGTTGGTGTGGGTTTCCTCCGGGTGCTCCGGTTTCCCGCACAGTCCAAACACATGCGGTACAGATGAATTGGGTAAGGCTAAATTGTCCATAGTGTATGAGTGTGAATGAAAATGTGGGAATGTTTCCCAGAGATGGGTTGCAGCTGGAAGGGCATCCGCTGCGTAAAACAAATGCTGGATAAGTTGGCGGTTCATTCCGCTGTGGCGACCCCAGATTAATAAAGGGACTAAGCTGAAAAGAAAATTTATTAATGAATAAATATGAACCAAGTTTTAACTCATTCATTCATTCATTCCTTCAATTATTCATTCATTCATCTTCTGCTCTTTCTAGATTCTTATGTTCAGTTGTTTTGTATATCTATTGTAAAAGGCTCTGAATGCCGTACATCTGTAAGTAAATGTTGACATTAATCAAATAAAAATCTAAATAAGAAAACCCTTTAAAAAAGTGAGCTCAATGGTTGGGTTTGTTCAAGGGATGCATAGAATTTTCAGCCACAGATAAAACCATTTTCACATCTATAATCCGAGGGTTAGAACTTTTTGGACTCCATAAAAATCTAAATATTTGGAAAATGGTCTTTATAGCTGTTTAAATGCAATGTTTAGCAATGCGTATTACTAATCAAAAATTATATATTGACGGTAGAACATTTGCTAAATATCTTCATAGATGATGATATTCTTTAGTTAATATTTTAATGATTTTTACAGAAAACAATTTGGCATAATTTAGCACCAATTTGGCATAAAAATCTAGCATTTTAACCCGCTTTTGGATATTTGCTTTCTGATCTAGTGTCACAAATGTAATATTTTATTGGCCTGTGTTTTTTTTTAAATAAGTTAATCTAGGTTGAGTTAAATATAACACACATTATATTCATATATAATAATATATTTAATAAATGAATATTACAATTTTTTGGGGGGTTTTTGGTCAAGTGGTTTAGCCAAGAGTTTTCATTTCTGCTAATCTCTAGTTTGTTCCCATTTGTTTTAACCCAATTTATTGTGTATTCTACGATTAAATAATCATTAGTCTATTTCAGTCATTTCTGTGGTTCGAAGAAATCCAAGCTGCTTTGCATAAAATCATTTACCAAATGCATTGATGAAAATGTAAAACTGCCATTCTTCAATGTTTATTAAGCTTTCGTTGTCTTCTTTTATCAGTAGACCCAGAATTAATATTAAAGAGTCAGGGAGTCTTTATTTTTATGTGGATGATAAATGCAGTGTTTTGTTGGTGTTTACAGCATCTTCTCTCAGCGGGAACAAGGACTCCATCTACAGTTTGGCCATGAATCAGATGGGGACGGTTATAGTTTCGGGATCCACTGAAAAGGTTTGAGATGTCACAGCACATTTAATGTCCCTGATCTGACAGCAGCTTTCAGTAGAAGATGCATGGCAGAAATTAAGATTTGACAGAATTTTGGTTGTCATTTTGGTTTAGCTGATGCATCCCTGGTTATTCGATTAGATTTTGCTTTTTCAAAAAAACAACACCCTAAAATAAAACATACATTGTAAAATAAATAAATAAAATACATATGTAAAATAAATAAATAAAATAATAACAAACAAACATAAATAATTTAATTAAAAGGGTTAAATTATTATTATTATTATTATTATTATTATTATTGTTATTATTATTAATATTAAAATTGCAGTGTGAGCTGCGCTTAAATTTTGTCCTTAAATGTTACTTTAAATTGACTAAAATGATATATATTACATTACATTTGTCCACATGTAATGTATAATGCATTTTTGATCACTGAATGTGTTTTTTTTTTTTTTTTTTTAGTAATGATCAATCACAATATGGTCAGAGAGTCATTTAAAGGGACCTATTATGCATGCTGTGCATAGCTGTAAAATAAGTCTCTGATGTCTCCAGAGCAGACATGCCCAAACTAGGGCCCCCGGGCCAAAGTTGGCCCATTCTAACCTTTAATTTGGCCCACCATTCCATTTCAGAAGAGAGAGGGAATGATGGGTTGGTGGTCAGGGTGAATATCTTTAAAAATTATTGTCATTTTGAATGTAACATAACCTTTTGTTTGTTTGTTTTTTAGTTTCTTTAGTTTTGTATATTCATCAAATTTAACCTCTTAAACTCCGCGGACCCGGTACCGGGTCCTATGACGTCATCAGTTTCACTTTCGTTTTTAAAGGTCCATGGTTGCGCAAGACCCTTATAAGTGGTTCTGTTTGAAAGCGTAGAAGCTATATTTTATGCACATATGCATCACTTAGGTTTTTATTTTACTGTACCAAAGTTATTAACTTTTAATTACACAACAAAATACTGGATACCCGAGCTGTCGTTTTCCTATTTTTATATGCTTCATATATGACACACATGTACAAGTCATAGCTCAAATAAAAGCTCTTGCCTGTTCATGTACGATTCTAGCGTTCCTTTATGTGAATTATATTCTATTTATATTCTATTTCATATTATATTTATGATCAATAAGCAGCCCCAGATCGCACAGAAAGACACAAATGCTACATCATCTCCTACCTTATGCTGAGTGCTTCAAAACAGGCCATTTCTCTGCTGTTTTTGAGGTGATGTGCAGAAGTATTCCTTCTATATGTGTAATGTGGTCAAAACACAGTGAATTATGTTTGATCAAACCAAAGATCGTGAAAATATGAAAACAATAGTCTACCCGCATGCCATATTTTCCCAATATTCAGTTGAATTACAATAACCTTTGCATACTCTATGGTAGAGACAATTCTTTTTCCTAGTGTTTGCTGCTCTCTGCTGGTTTCAAGCAGAACTGTCTGGAGTTCTCTTATTCTCTTATGGGATTATCTACACATTTTCAATAAAGCATTTTAGAACAAAAAATTAAAAAGCGCCCAATGTTGAAGTGGTTCATCATAAAACAGAAAACATAACAAATATTTATTACTTTTAGCAGTTTCTTCAAATGGTTTACTGTCCAATAACACTGGAATTTGTCATTTATATCACTGCATTTGGATATGGAAGACTTTCAAAGTTTGGTAGGCGGAAATTACATAAAGGTATAGCACCTCTCATCAGTTGGAATACAATAACTTTTGCATAGATTATGATGGAGGCATTTTCTTATGATTACTGACATGTGCAGGAACCACCAAAATTAATTACAGCAACCTAGACCACACAGAACCTAAAAGGTACTCTTTTAAATTTGAGTTTATAAAGAAAAAATACAGAAAGCGCCTCTTTTTTTAAGTGTTTATGATAACACAGACAACATATACAATTATTTTAATCACTTTCAACAGTGTTTTATGAAAATTTAAAGAGTTTTCTTTAAAATGATACCACATTTTTGCATTTACTCCTCTGCATGTGGATTTAGGAAGCTTTTAAAATTAGGTAGGCAAAATCCAGTTATTTTTTATTATTATCTAGTTATTTTTAAACATCAGGAAATAAATTAGGAGATTACGCCTGGAACTTTTATGTACCTTCGGCCCACAGACCTCAGTTAAGTTTGGTTTTTGGCCCTTCATAAGAAAAAGTTTGGGCACCCCTTCTAGGCATGGGACGATAACCGTTTTCAAGGTATACCGCGGATTGGAAAAGTCAAGGTTTTTATATTGTCAAAATGTTCTGCTATACCGTTCCTAAGGTATGTGTAAGATTTAAAAAAATAAATAAAATTATATTAATTTTTTGGATTTGTTTTTTAGGTGTAAATTGTAAAGAAATCTGTGTTTTTGAAACAAATGAAGTCAGCAGAAGTCAATGATTCACTAGAATGATTTAGCCTGACATTTAAAATACCCAAAATACTTTCAATGTTTCTCAAAATAAAATATATTGTGTTCATGGGGGGAAAAAAGGTTTTGTTTTTTAGCCAGACATTTAAAATGAATATATTTTACTGCAGTATTCACAATACCATGAAACTGTGATATTTTTATCTAAGGTTATCATACCGGCAGAATCTTATACCGGCCCATGCTTAACCCCTTCTCTAGAGTTTGTATGAAGTTTCAGCTCAAAATAGCACACAAATAATGTTTTATAACTCTGAAACTGACCCTTTTAGGCTTTGATCATAATTGTTTTAGTGACCGTCGCTTTAAATTCAAGTGAGATTGTGCTCTTTAGAGCTCCAATGCCTGTTTGTCAGCATAGTGACAGATGTTCAACAGGACTAGCGCTCTCAGTGCTGGTCAGGTGTGCGTGTGTGCTTCAGTGTGTGCTTCATGCTTCTGTCAGTCTATGGAGACTCCTGTCGCTGTTCATCTAAAACTCCACATCTATAATCCTCTTAGTCTATGCTGACATTATCTTTAGCAGCTCAAACACTCTAATGGCTAATGGACAGACGGCTGCTTCTCACTCAGGGCTGCTGTTTATGAGGGAGAGATGGGCACTAGTGGGTGGGGCTTTCTCTCCTCTGATTGACATTCTCCCTTTGTACGAATCATCAAAGTCCTTCTGCAGACTGTTTTTATCAAGTCTGATTATAAAAAAAATACCTTTTATTGGATCTGATCATACAACTGTGTTAACGCCTTATAAAAATGTTTTCTGCCTCTGAGTTTACTTTCATTACATGTTTCACTACAGTAATTTTTTTAGGATGGTATTTGTTTTCTGGTTGCGGTGTTGTTTGAATGAGTCAATGAAAGAACTTTAATCTATTTTGGTCAGGTTCTGAGAGTGTGGGATCCACGAACCTGTGCCAAACTCATGAAACTGAAGGGACACACAGACAACGTCAAATCCTTGCTGCTCAACAAAGATGGCACTCAGGTGGGACAATCCTGTGTTTTCAGCTGAAATCATTCATTTACTGAGATTTTGTTATTATTATTATTATTATTATTATTATTATTATTTATGAAATAAACACATATTGTGATTTTTGTGTATTCATCTTTAAATTGGCCATTTTTTGTCAAGGTTTCATTAGTTAAAATTAGTTTCTTTTAACATGAACTAAGTGTGAACAACACTGAAGCATTTATTAATCATAGTTCAACATTTATTAATGCATTAATAAAATAAAAATTCATGGTTGACATCAATTAATGCACTGTGAGTTAACATGAACTAAGTAATAAATATTGAAATACATTTATTGTGCATTGTTCACGTTAATAAATATATTAACCAATACAACATTACAACAAAAAAATCCCCCCGTGATTTATTTAATTTTTATTTTTTTTATTATTATTATTTTTTTATTATAATTTTTAAAATTATCATCAATTATTATAATTTTTTTTAAAGATTCAGGAATTTTTCACAGTATTTCCTATAATAGGTTTTCGTCTGGACTCTTTGTTTTATTTCGGCTAGAATAAAAGCAGTTCTTAATTTTTTAAACACCATTTTGAATGACACGGTGGCGCAGTATCGCTATCGCCTCACAGCAAGAAGGTCACTGGTTTGAGCCTTGGCTAGGTCGTGGTATAGGTGAATTGGGTAAACTAAAAATTGTCCTTAGTGTATGTGTGTATGAGTGTTTCCCAGTGATGGGTTGCAGCCGGAAGGGCATCTGCTGCGTAAAACATATGTAAGTTGGCGGTTCACTCCGCTGTGGCGACCCCAGATTAATAAAAGGACTAAGCTGAAGAGAAAATTAATGAATGAATAAACCATTTTAAGGTCAATATTATTAGCCCCCTTCAGCAATATTAGTGTTGGATTGTCTCCAGAACAAACCACTGTTATACAATGACTTGCCTAATTACCCTAACTTTACCCTAATTACCCTAGTGAAGCCTTTAAACGTCACAAGCTGAATACTAGTGTCTGGAAGAACACTAGTATTAGAGATGAGTTATTAAAACTATTATTTTTAGAAATGTGTTGAAAAACAAATCTTATTTAATAAGAAATTGGGGGAACAATTATGCACTGGGCGAATAATTCTGACTTCAACTGCAAATGTATAGACATTATGATCTTCCAGACCCTTGCTTCTAGAAATTTTCTTCTCCCTTGCTTCTAGAAATACCCCCCGCTGTCTTGTCCTCCTCCAGCTGCTGTATGTGTTTATCTCTCTGTGTGTCTTTCAGTGCCTGTCAGGCAGTTCAGACGGGACGATCCGACTCTGGTCTTTGGGTCAGCAGCGGTGCATTGCCACATACCGCGTCCATGATGAAGGTGTGTGGGCTCTGCAGGTCAACGAGGCCTTTACACATGTCTACTCCGGCGGACGCGACCGCAAGATATACTGCACTGACCTGCGCAATCCTGACATACGGGTGCTCATCTGCGAAGAGAAGGCACCGGTGCTGAAGGTATCAGAATCAGTTTTATTGCCAAGTATACTTCACACACACAAGGAATTTGCTTTGGCTGCAGAAGCTTCCAGTGTACATAAACTGACAAGTGACAACACAGAATAAATATTAATAAAAGACGATAGACATTAAACAGAGATGCAGACAGTCCAACAAGATCTGGATGTTGAAATGTATGTACAGATTTGTTATAAATATACAGGTTATAAGGTGCTGTGTACAGATGCGTAAGGAGAAGTATTGCATTGTATATTGTTATAAGGTGCTGTGTACAAGTGCGTATGAGAAAGTATTGCACGTGTAAGGCTGGTCTTTTTAACTACAGCGGTTCTGAACTGTAGTTCTGCCGAATGACTAAAAAGTTATCAGTATGATGGTAAAAAAACTGTACATTTTAGTCAAAACCATCCTTCTGCAAACTTATACCAAAAGCGGAAATAAGGGCAGTATTAATAGCTTTAAATGTGGGAGAGCGTCGCTATTATGTGATTATATTGTATTGCAATATGGAGCCATTAAATGTTGATGTTAAATCAAAAGTAATTGACAAATACTTGAAAATGAGATGATTTAATGACAATAATTCTCTACGGTTACAACTGAATTAGTTACAAATAACTGTATGAAACAATAAAACATGAAATGATTAAACATATGATAATAATTGTACCCAGCTTAAATGTAAATTAAAGTTACCTGAGAGAGAGGGAGAGAGGGAGAGAGAGGGGGAGGGAGAGAGATAGAGAGAGCCCAAGCAGGAGAAGCCAGAAGGGCAGGAGAAGAAAGAGGCCAGACCCAAGCTTACCACCTCCTTTGTACCTTCCTTGACCATGTGACCAAAGCCTAAATACTGAAACATTCAAACTGACCAATCAACATGTGACTACATCATCAAACCCCCACAGTCCACAAAGCAGTTCCTGATTTCATCAGGAATTTGTGTGAGCCCTCTTTGGTGAAAAACACATGTTCTGCTATATAAACATATGCATATAATAATTTTCATTCCTACACACGTTTAATGCACAATAGGGAAAATATTAGCTGTTCATGAGGTAGATGGCCTGAGGAAAGAAACTTTTCCTGTGTCTGGCAGTTTTTGTGCTCGGTGCTCTGTAGCCCCGGCCAGACGGTAACAGTTCAAACAGGAAGTGTGCTGGGTGCGAGGCGTTCAGGGTGATTTTGCGAGCCCTTTTACACACTGTGGAAGAGTACAGCTCTTGAAGTGTAGGAAGGGTAGTTCCAGTGATTCGTTCAGCAGTCCGGACTATTCGCTGTAGTCTACGGAGGTCAGATTTGGCTGCTGAGCCGAACCAGACGGTGATTGAAGTGCAGAGGATGGACTGGATGACAGCTGAGTAGAACTGCACGAGCAGCTCCTGTGGCAGGTTGAACTTCCTCAGCTGACGGAGGAAGTACAGTCTCTGCTGGGCTTTCTTCACAATAGAGTCTATGTGAGTGTCCCACTTCAGATCCTGAGAGATGGTGGTGCCCAGGAACCTGAATGACTCCATTGCAGCCACAGTGTTGTTCATGATGGTGAGCGGGGGGAGTGCAGGAGGGTTCCTCCTAAAGTCCACTATCATCTCCACCGTTTTGAGCTTGAGCTTCTGATATGATCAGAAAATTAGCAATTCACAATGAAAGTATATGTTAACATTTATATCTGTTTATATTTTTCAGAACAGCAGAGTTATGGGATCAGAAAAATATCAATCTGTAAACATGTTTAATATTTTAAATAATCATGCGTTATGGATTTGACCAAAACAAGTCTGCGAGTTTACATTATACAACACACTTTGTAGAAACACAGTGAATTAAACTGCACAACCCCTAAAAAATAACGCTAAACAAAAGGATAAGAGTTGCTCTCTATGGAACAAACATGATTGATTTTATTTTAATTTACATTTTCTAATTTACATTTATGAGGAAAATGCTTGGTTATGGATGTGACGGATGTGAAATTGTCAGTTGTGTGACTTTGTCAATGTTTTCAAACAATTATATTTGATTTACCAGAGACGTATTTGACTTTTTTACAGTACTGTAAAATACAAGCCTACACAAACAACTTAGATATTGTTTCGTTATTTTGGTGGAAGCTTTATTTTTTTCATGGCGAGGTTGACATTTCCTGAGGGAAGAAACTGTTTCTGTGTCGGGCTGTTCTGGTGCGCAGTGCTCTGTAGCGTCCACCAGAAGGGAACAGTTCACAGAGGCAGTGTGCTGGGTGTGAGGGGTCCAGAGTGATTCCGGCAGCCCTTTTACAGTACAGTTCTTGGAGAGTAGGGAGGGTTGTACCAATGATTCGCTCAGCAGTCCGAGCTATTCGACGTAGTCTTCAAAGGTCAGATTTGGTAGCTGAGCTAAACCAGACAGTTACTACAGTGCAGATGACTGATTCAATGATGGAGGTGTAGAACTGTTTTAGCAGCTCCTTTGAGTGCCTCTGTTTAAAAGGCAATAAAAGAGCAATAATTTTTTTTGCATATGAAATCAGAGACGTTATACTTTCAGATCAAGCCCAAAACAGTCTCCTGTTGCAATGTTTTCATTCTTTAATGAGTTTACACAAATAGCCTAAAATGTTTACAACAAAAAAACACTTTATTACATTGCACGCCTTTGCAAATGTATTTTATAAAGGTTGTTATTGGTTGCTATGTGTGTGACGTAATTACCTCGTGTGCACTGTGAACCTAATAGGTTGTCTCACGTGGTGATGTCACTCAGCGCGCTGTTTGATATACGTAATGTGCATGCGCTTTTCTATGTATGTGTGTGCGCTCTGCTCGTCGCGGTTTCTCTTTATCCGTGTCGGAACATCATAATTTCTTTGGCACATAACACACACACATCCACATTTACACATACAGGCACAATATCAGACACACACACACACACTGGCATGGAGTCGTGACCGCACAACAAACAAAAAAATAGTCTGATGTTTTGAAGTTATTACTCGCGTCAAACTACAAGGAATTCTCCGACTCATCATCTGCTCCAGATTCTGTTACCAGTAAAGACGAAGCTGACTTTTGTGAAGGATTAGATCCATTCCAAGACATGCTAGTATATACTTTATAAATGCTTTGCTTTTGAGTATTATATGCTCATAAACAATGCTTTGCTTTGAGTATGAATATAAACATAACACAGAATAATCCCGATAGTATGACGTGCTATTTACTCTTATCGATTCACTTTTATGCCTAAAACATCAAACTTTTATACCTTTAAACTTACATTTTTTGCTGAATTGCTGAATCGTGCTTATTATTTTACTTACAATGATGTCGTTTTGAACACTGAAGCCCTCAGAACCCCTCATTTGTATAAATCCATAATATGGATTTATGACATACAAAAACTTAAAGTTGGGGATGTAAGGATTTTATTGATATATGGCATTTGAAAATACTCAAAAGAATGACATCACAGCATGTAAAAATACTAAGATGTACCCTGGCGGAATTGTTCTATGGCAGGTCTTAAAGGGTTAATAAACTGTTTTTAATAATATGATTAAAGGCACACTTAAAAATGTATAACATAAGTCTTATTTGATTTGTATTAGTTTCTTTGTGGTTTTCTCATTGTAAATTTATTAATGAAATGTTTTTGCCTTAAATAGCTGTTGTTGCTGACATGACAAATAAAAATATATGATATGGTATGATATATATGATATGGTATGATGTATATGATATATGATGGGCATGGGACGATAACCGTTTTCAAGGTATACCACGGTTTGGAAAAGTTAAGGTCTTTTAAATGTAAATGTAACGTTTACTGTATTTTAAGTATAAACATAAACAGCTAAAGATTAAATAACACTCATTTCTCTCATGAACAATATAATAATTGCATTGTTTTTCGCACAGTACAGTTTAAAACAAGGTGTGACTGTTTTTGTTCTTTTTCAGATGGAGCTGGACCGGTCAGCAGATCCACACAACGCCATCTGGGTTTCCACCACCAAGTCCACAGTGAACAAATGGGTGAGTTCAATACAGCTCACCCAAAAATTAAAATTCACTCTCTATTTACTCTCCTATAAGAGTTTCTTTCTTTTGTTGAACACAAAATATTGTGAAGAATGTTTGAAACCTGTAACTATTGACTGTAGTGAGCAACTACCATTAAAGTCAGTGGCTACCGGTTTTCAGCTTTCATCAAATTATCTTCTTTATATCTTCTTATAAAGGTTTGAAACACTTGAGGGAGAAAAAATAGTGAGTAAGTTTTCATTTTTAGGGGGTGAACTATCTCTTTAAGGCTGCTCAATAAATCATTTGATCATTTATGTGTGTTTTTAAGGCCTGTGACTGTGTGAGCTTTTCAAGAGAATTCAAAGCATTCAGGCACAATACATTTTACTTAAGAATAACAAATACTATGAAAGCCAATGGTTACCGATTTCCAGCTTTCTTCAAGTATGTCTGTAAAATGTGCATGTGGACAGGAATTCACACTGTTTCTTCTGTACCGGAGATGTGGGCAGCGCACGTCATTTTCCCACTTTCCTGCTGTTCGCTGCAAACATGAACATGTGGACTGACACAAAGAGTAATCAACAATACGTGTTAATGGGTGAATTTCACCAGTGCATTCACTGAATAATTATTAGATATGATGCACGAAGGCTGATTTGATCCTGGCAGAGAAAAGACGGGCTGTAATTAATATAGTTTTTATTAATAACTTGAATTTATTTTATTTTTTTTAATCTCTTTTTTTTTGTAGATATAAAAAATATATATTTTGTTTTTAGTTTATTAAAAAAAAAATTTGTATTTTATTTTTATTAATTGGTTAAATATTAGTAACTTCTGTTCACTTAAGTTGTTTTGGAACATTTTATAATGTACTGTTTATTATTTATTTCTATTTATTACTATTATTATTTATTAAAAATTATTATTATTATTATTATTTGTTTATTCATATTTATTACTATTAAAAGATTGATTTTGTTTCCATACCATAATGTTTTTTATATTGATATTTAAAAAAACAATTTTATTTCAGTTTTAGCTGAATTTTTGCACATCAAGTTAAACATGAAAAATGTTGCTGAACTTTTTTGATTTATTTTATTTTTGGTAACACTATTAGTTTAAATTAGTTAATGTTAGGTAGTGTATTTACTAACATAAGCAATGAACAATACATTTATTACAGTATTTATTAATCTGTTAATGTTAGTTCATGAAAATTCTATTGTGTGTTTTTTTTATACATTTTTTAATATCAACAAGCACCACTTTGGATTTTTAGTGCATTAGTAAATGTTAAACTGATTGTTGCCTTATTTTTAGATTAGATTAGATTAGATTAGATTCAACTTTGCCAATACACATGTACAGGTACAAGGCAACGAAATGCAGTTTAGGTCCAACCAGTAGTTCAATAGCAGCAAGTGCAGATACAGGTATAAATGATAAAGTCCAGTTATAGAGAAACAATGGTGATATTTACAGATGGATGCACTATGAACATTATATACAGGTTGAATTAGTTATGAACAGAGATTTACAATAAGTTATTATATGTACAGGTTGCTATTAATAATCAGAAGTGTGCAGATAGATAAACATAATTACAAATGTACATGAACAGTGGGTATGTACAGCTCAAATAAATGAATCAGTGCAATGAATATGTGCAAATGTTCAATAGTGCAGTGATTGTGAGGAGTAAAAGTATATTTTAAACTGTGAGCTAGTTTAGAAAATAATTATAAACGTATACCTTTAGCGCAGAGTTACTTCTGAATACGAAAGTATCTGCCAAATTACAAAAATCTCAATATTGTTATTTTTACTAATAATATAATACTGTTTTAATATACATTTTTGTCCTGTCCAGTGATATAATATTAGGCATTACAGTACAGGGTTCCCAGTATTTTATGAACACCACATTCAAGAATTTTTAAAAAATCCTTAATCATTTTAAATCAAGCACCTTTGTCATTCACATCTCCAGCATATATACAGGGTGGGCCGTTTATATGGATACACCTTAATAAATTACATAGTCAATCGCCTTCAGATGACCCCAAGTATAAAACTGCAGTCACGCGATCTGCGGTTCTGAGAGAGACGGTCACGCTATCTGTGCTTTAAATTGCAGGATTTTGTTCAGTTTTTGAAAGACGCTGATTGTTGAAATAACACTATAAACTTTACATTCGAGCACTTTCAGAGACCTGTGTTTGTTTTTTTTTTAAGTAATTTTCAGGCCTTTCAGTAAACGTGTGAACCCTGTAGTAAATGATGTTTGTGTGTTTCAGTCTCTGAAGGGTATCCATAATTTCCGAGCGTCTGGAGATTATGATAATGACTGCAGTGCTCCGCTGACGCCACTCTGCACACAGCCTGAGCAGGTCATCAAAGGTGCTGCCCTTCATTCCTCATGAACACACACATACACAATCATTTAGTCATGATATTTACAATCAGATCTACATGAACAGCTAAAGTCAAACTTATTAGCTCTCTTGTAAACATTAATCAATAAATAAATATTTCTCAAGGTTTGTTTAATGGACAGAATATTTTTTTTTGTACAACTTAAGAGTTTTAATACAGAATTAGTGGAGTTCATGCCTCATTTCTCTAATCAACACTTGATTTAAATAGCTGAGACCATTAGAGTTTAAACGAGATGCCTTTAATCACTTGAATAATGCAAGTTTGTGTATTTTTGTTTATTTAAATGTGTATAAATATGTTTTTGAAGTGTCTTATCCAACACTGCTTGTGTTTTAATAATTGTGAATACTAATAATCATCATCTTCATGTGTCTGGACCTCTAGGTGGCGCCAGTATAATTCAGTGCCACATTCTGAATGACAAGAGACACATTCTGACCAAAGACACCAATAGTAATGTGGCATACTGGGATGTGCTAAAGGTACTGTTGTTTACTTTTATGTATGTCTGTGTGCTTACTGGTTTTGCTATACTTGGGGCTCAATTAACCTCATTTATATAGTAAAATATAAAAACAACTCATTAGTGAGGACAAATCACTGGCGCTCATTAATTAAAAATCCATATAAATCATGTTTATTAGTATCAAATGAAGTTTCTAATGATGTGCACTTGTTTTTGTGAGGATTGGGCTAGGGTTAGGGTATAGACAGAACCATGAACCTGACATAGAAACAGACAATTGTACTAATTTTAATAGATAATTACATTATGTAAAGTCCTCACTAAGATAGGAAAACAAACCCACGTGAGTATTTGGTATATACACACGCAAACCACATGTATTAAAATAGTTATTGCATTCAAATGTTGCATGTCTTTTACCATTACACTAATGTAAACTTTTAATGATGCCAAATGTAGTTCAGGTAATGTACTAATGTAAATAAGTACACAATATTACTGTAATATAAGGTTTTAATCATACCAAATATGTTTCAGCGGATATAATACTGTAAATGAAATGTATAATAAACGAATGAAGTATATTAGACCTAAATAGATATATAAAAATATTGTAGACATAATGAACCTAATTAAAAAATTCACATAAATGAGTAAATCAAAATAAACAAATTAATAAAAAATATAATATACAGTATAATAAAGTACTAAACGGATGGAAAATAACTCTTCTGTATAGAAAAAGTTACAACTATAATCAACTCAAACCCTGTATTATAGCTTTTGCTTTTTATATTGAGGTATTAGCTTGATGCACAAGGAGCCGTTTTCAATAATGTATTAATTTCTGTCTCACAGGCCTGTAAAGTTGAGGATTTGGGCAAGATGGAGTTTGATGAGGAGATCAAGAAGCGCTTCAAGATGGTTTATGTGCCCAACTGGTTTTCAGTGGACCTGAAGACTGGGGTACGACACAGGACGAGTGAAAGATAAAGTAGATCCAGCCGGTAGTTTTTGCAGAATGAAGACCAGTAATAAAGTAATAAAGTCCAGCTGGATGTACATTATCCTACTTATTACACGACTACTGACCACCAAACTAAACAATTAAACACAAAACATATGTATATAAAAAAAGAAAATGTATATAAAAAAATATAAATATAATATTTAATAATACATGCATTTCAAATATATTTAATTATTTATTATTTTTTTTATGAAAAAATACATAAATATATACATTACCTGAAAAAAATCTTGTCGTCTGTCCAAGTTTTAGGAACAGTATAACTTGACTTCTAGTTGATCATCTGGTATCAGAAGTGGCTTATATGAAAGGCAAAGGCCTCTAGATTACACTGATTTTACCACAGTAAAATATGATCATGCCTTAATTTTGAATTATTTAATGAGGACAGTGCGGTCTGACTCTGCTTAGACTAAAGTCTCATCACTGAACAGAAATAATGTTCAGTATAGAATATAAAGTTATGCTGCAGTGGAGACAGAATGAATGTTGTGTGTGACTCCCATGATTTGGAGGACTGCATCCACACATCTCTGCAATGACTTCAATAACGCATTAATAAAGTCATCTGGAACGGCAGAGAAAGCGTTCTTGCAGGACTCCCAGAGTTCATCAAGAGTCTTTGGGTTCATCTTCAACGCCTCCTCCTTCATCTTACCCCAGACATGCTCAATAATGTTCATGTCTGGTAACTGGGCTGGCCAATCCTGGACCAGCTTGACCTTCTCTGATTTCAGGAGCTTTGATGTGGAGGCTGAAGTATGATGGAGCGCTATCCTGCTGGAGAATCTGCCCTCTCCTGGGGTTTGTAATGTAATGGGCAGCACAGATGTCTTGATACCTCAGGCTGTTGATGTTGCAGACACTCTGCAGATCTCCTCACGCCCCCATACTGAATGTAACCCCAAACCATGATGTCTCCTTCACCAAACTTGGCTGATTTCTGTGAGAGTCTTGCTCCATGCTGGTTCCAGTAGGTCTTCTGCAGTATTGGTGATGATTGGGATGCAGATCAACAGATGATTGATGGGAAACACCCACCTTCTGACACTTTAACACATGATCAACTAGAAGTCGAGTTATTATTTGTTGCTCTTACAACTGAGATCACAGACAAGACTTTTATCAGGGAGTGTGTTTATAAAAGACTATTTTTAGCCCTTATGTCAAATTCTTTCAATATTTTTAATGTTTCTGAATAATTATGATTTTGAATTAGTGGTGAATAATAAAGCAATGTTTTTTTTGCACAATCATTTCAATTCAAATTATTATTAAAAATAATATAAATAAAAAATAAATAGATAAAATAAATAATAAATTTTAAATTTATATATATATATATATATATATAAATTTATAGCTAATGATTGACTTGCCTAATTAACCTAGTCAAGCCTTTACATGTCACTTTAATCTTGCAAAATAACTCGTAAAATGTTTTGTACTGTCGTCCAAAAAAAAGAGAAAATTACAGAACAAATTAGTTATTAATTAGTTATTACTTATTGAAACTATTGTTTAAAAATGAACAAACATGACTTGGTAAATATTTGAAAACTAATAATTACACATGCACACATACAGATGAAAACAGACCTAAGAATATCATGATGAGCATGATGAGAAATGCTGTTTAGTCATGTGTTCAGTGTTGAGTGAGTTTAAGACTCTTGTGTCCGTCAGATGTTGACTATAACGCTGGACGAGAGCGACTGTTTTGCGGCCTGGGTTTCTGCTAAAGACGCTGGATTCAGCAGCCCTGACGGATCCGACCCCAAACGTGAGGATAGTCTGCTTATGATGATGATGATTATAGATGAGACATCTGGATTAAGGTGTGTGTGTGTGTGTGTGTGTGTGTGTGTGTGTAGTCAATCTGGGTGGGCTGCTGCTTCAGGCTCTGCTGGAGTTTTGGCCGCGCACACACATAAACCCTATGGATGAGGAGACCGAACTCAACCACAGCAGCGGTAAACAACACACACACTCAGCAGGATGTTCAGTCATTCATGTTTTATTTTGTTTATCGATTGATTTTATTGTTAAGACTATTGTTTATTGTTATCACTATACATATATGCACTGTGTTCTTAGTGAACGGTGAACATGAGAGTCGAATACAGAAGGGAAACGGATATTTCCAGGTTCCTCCACACACGCCAGTGATATTCGGGGAAGCAGGAGGAAGGACATTATTCAGGTGATAGTGTGTGTTTGAGATCAAGTGTGTCTGTGTGAGAGTTTAAGTGCGTGTGTGTGTGTCTGAGTAAGCGAGCTTGTGTGTTTGTTTTATGTATGTGTGTCTGAATGAGTGAGTGTGTGTCTGTGTGAGAGTGTGTGTGTGTGTGTCTGAGTGAGCTTGTGTGTGTGAGTGATTGAGCTTGTGTGTTTGTTTTATGTATGCGTGTCTGAGTGAGTGAGTGTGTTTATGAGATCAAGTGTGTCTGTGTGAGTGTGTATATGTGTGTGCGTGTGTCTGAGTGAGTTTGTGGGTTTGTTTTATGTATGTATGTGTGTGTGTGTATATGAGATCAAGTGTGTCTGTGTGAGTGTAAGTGTGTGTGTGTGTGTGTGTGTATGAGATCAAGTGTGTCTGTGTGAGAGTGTAAGTGTGTGTGTGTGTCTGAGTGAGCTTGTGAGTTTGTTTTATGTATGTGTGTCTGAATGTGTGTGTGTGTGTCTATCAGTGTATGTTTATGCATGTGTGTGTGTCAGTATGATTGTGTGTTTTCAGTGATCAGTATCTGCTGGAGTTCATTAATTGTGTGTGTATGTGTGCGTTTTCTTAACACGTAAACGTAATTGTGTGTTGCAGAC
>CAIGQQ010036367.1:22889-40942 GCA_903798035.1 Danio albolineatus
TATATTTATATAATACACACGTATAATGTCAAAATAAACCTTTTTTGATGCGATTTAATTGGGATTTATCTTTGATCAGCACTAAATAAAACAAACAAATAACAAAAGTAAATGATATCAAAACAACTGAGAGAGAGCTTTTGAAATGACGCTGTGTGTTTCCTACAGCAGGATCCCTACATTGCATCAATGGAGCATCACACAGACTGGGTGAATGACATTGTCCTCTGCTGCAATGGAAAGACATGTAAGTGTCTAGGTTGAGTATTTGCTGGGATTGTATAGTGCTGTTTAGGGCTGCACAATAAGTCAGTTTTTATTGTTATCTCAAAAATATTATGCAAAATATATGTATTAAAAAAAAAAAGGTGCGATCCATTACATATTTTTATTTATTTTCTTTTTGTGTGTGTGTGTGTGCATTTCACTATTGTCTACAGTGATCTCCGCATCGTCAGACACTACGGTGAAGGTCTGGAACGCACATAAGGGCTTCTGTATGTCAACACTGCGAACGCACAAGGTACTGATATGTCTGGAGAATCTAAATGTTATAAGCAAATGGGAAAAAAATAAAAAATAATGATTATTTATATATAATCATAAAACATAATTGTAGCACAGTGAAGTCTTATTTTTTTCTGCTGTTAATATATATATTTGTTTTGTTTAGGACTATGTTAAAGCGTTAGCGTATGCTAAAGACAAAGAGCTGGTGGCTTCAGCTGGGCTGGACAGACAGATCTTCCTCTGGGATGTGAACACACTGACAGCGCTGACCGCATCCAATAACACCGTCACTAGTGAGTTTACAGTACACTCTAAAAATTACAGCTGTAGTTGGGTTAAATTGAAATTTAAATTGAAATATGAACCAAATTGAGGCGCCACGATGGCGTAGTGAGTAGCACGTTCGCCTCACAGCAAGAAAGTCGCTGGTTCGAGCCTCGGCTGGGTCAGTTGGCGTTTCTGTGTGGAGTTTGCATGTTCTCCCCATGTTGGTGTGGGTTTCCTCCGGGTGCTCCGGTTTCCCGCACAGTCCAAACACATGCGGTACAGATGAATTGGGTAAGGCTAAATTGTCCATAGTGTATGAGTGTGAATGAAAATGTGGGAATGTTTCCCAGAGATGGGTTGCAGCTGGAAGGGCATCCGCTGCGTAAAACAAATGCTGGATAAGTTGGCGGTTCATTCCGCTGTGGCGACCCCAGATTAATAAAGGGACTAAGCTGAAAAGAAAATTTATTAATGAATAAATATGAACCAAGTTTTAACTCATTCATTCATTCATTCCTTCAATTATTCATTCATTCATCTTCTGCTCTTTCTAGATTCTTATGTTCAGTTGTTTTGTATATCTATTGTAAAAGGCTCTGAATGCCGTACATCTGTAAGTAAATGTTGACATTAATCAAATAAAAATCTAAATAAGAAAACCCTTTAAAAAAGTGAGCTCAATGGTTGGGTTTGTTCAAGGGATGCATAGAATTTTCAGCCACAGATAAAACCATTTTCACATCTATAATCCGAGGGTTAGAACTTTTTGGACTCCATAAAAATCTAAATATTTGGAAAATGGTCTTTATAGCTGTTTAAATGCAATGTTTAGCAATGCGTATTACTAATCAAAAATTATATATTGACGGTAGAACATTTGCTAAATATCTTCATAGATGATGATATTCTTTAGTTAATATTTTAATGATTTTTACAGAAAACAATTTGGCATAATTTAGCACCAATTTGGCATAAAAATCTAGCATTTTAACCCGCTTTTGGATATTTGCTTTCTGATCTAGTGTCACAAATGTAATATTTTATTGGCCTGTGTTTTTTTTTAAATAAGTTAATCTAGGTTGAGTTAAATATAACACACATTATATTCATATATAATAATATATTTAATAAATGAATATTACAATTTTTTGGGGGGTTTTTGGTCAAGTGGTTTAGCCAAGAGTTTTCATTTCTGCTAATCTCTAGTTTGTTCCCATTTGTTTTAACCCAATTTATTGTGTATTCTACGATTAAATAATCATTAGTCTATTTCAGTCATTTCTGTGGTTCGAAGAAATCCAAGCTGCTTTGCATAAAATCATTTACCAAATGCATTGATGAAAATGTAAAACTGCCATTCTTCAATGTTTATTAAGCTTTCGTTGTCTTCTTTTATCAGTAGACCCAGAATTAATATTAAAGAGTCAGGGAGTCTTTATTTTTATGTGGATGATAAATGCAGTGTTTTGTTGGTGTTTACAGCATCTTCTCTCAGCGGGAACAAGGACTCCATCTACAGTTTGGCCATGAATCAGATGGGGACGGTTATAGTTTCGGGATCCACTGAAAAGGTTTGAGATGTCACAGCACATTTAATGTCCCTGATCTGACAGCAGCTTTCAGTAGAAGATGCATGGCAGAAATTAAGATTTGACAGAATTTTGGTTGTCATTTTGGTTTAGCTGATGCATCCCTGGTTATTCGATTAGATTTTGCTTTTTCAAAAAAACAACACCCTAAAATAAAACATACATTGTAAAATAAATAAATAAAATACATATGTAAAATAAATAAATAAAATAATAACAAACAAACATAAATAATTTAATTAAAAGGGTTAAATTATTATTATTATTATTATTATTATTATTATTGTTATTATTATTAATATTAAAATTGCAGTGTGAGCTGCGCTTAAATTTTGTCCTTAAATGTTACTTTAAATTGACTAAAATGATATATATTACATTACATTTGTCCACATGTAATGTATAATGCATTTTTGATCACTGAATGTGTTTTTTTTTTTTTTTTTTTAGTAATGATCAATCACAATATGGTCAGAGAGTCATTTAAAGGGACCTATTATGCATGCTGTGCATAGCTGTAAAATAAGTCTCTGATGTCTCCAGAGCAGACATGCCCAAACTAGGGCCCCCGGGCCAAAGTTGGCCCATTCTAACCTTTAATTTGGCCCACCATTCCATTTCAGAAGAGAGAGGGAATGATGGGTTGGTGGTCAGGGTGAATATCTTTAAAAATTATTGTCATTTTGAATGTAACATAACCTTTTGTTTGTTTGTTTTTTAGTTTCTTTAGTTTTGTATATTCATCAAATTTAACCTCTTAAACTCCGCGGACCCGGTACCGGGTCCTATGACGTCATCAGTTTCACTTTCGTTTTTAAAGGTCCATGGTTGCGCAAGACCCTTATAAGTGGTTCTGTTTGAAAGCGTAGAAGCTATATTTTATGCACATATGCATCACTTAGGTTTTTATTTTACTGTACCAAAGTTATTAACTTTTAATTACACAACAAAATACTGGATACCCGAGCTGTCGTTTTCCTATTTTTATATGCTTCATATATGACACACATGTACAAGTCATAGCTCAAATAAAAGCTCTTGCCTGTTCATGTACGATTCTAGCGTTCCTTTATGTGAATTATATTCTATTTATATTCTATTTCATATTATATTTATGATCAATAAGCAGCCCCAGATCGCACAGAAAGACACAAATGCTACATCATCTCCTACCTTATGCTGAGTGCTTCAAAACAGGCCATTTCTCTGCTGTTTTTGAGGTGATGTGCAGAAGTATTCCTTCTATATGTGTAATGTGGTCAAAACACAGTGAATTATGTTTGATCAAACCAAAGATCGTGAAAATATGAAAACAATAGTCTACCCGCATGCCATATTTTCCCAATATTCAGTTGAATTACAATAACCTTTGCATACTCTATGGTAGAGACAATTCTTTTTCCTAGTGTTTGCTGCTCTCTGCTGGTTTCAAGCAGAACTGTCTGGAGTTCTCTTATTCTCTTATGGGATTATCTACACATTTTCAATAAAGCATTTTAGAACAAAAAATTAAAAAGCGCCCAATGTTGAAGTGGTTCATCATAAAACAGAAAACATAACAAATATTTATTACTTTTAGCAGTTTCTTCAAATGGTTTACTGTCCAATAACACTGGAATTTGTCATTTATATCACTGCATTTGGATATGGAAGACTTTCAAAGTTTGGTAGGCGGAAATTACATAAAGGTATAGCACCTCTCATCAGTTGGAATACAATAACTTTTGCATAGATTATGATGGAGGCATTTTCTTATGATTACTGACATGTGCAGGAACCACCAAAATTAATTACAGCAACCTAGACCACACAGAACCTAAAAGGTACTCTTTTAAATTTGAGTTTATAAAGAAAAAATACAGAAAGCGCCTCTTTTTTTAAGTGTTTATGATAACACAGACAACATATACAATTATTTTAATCACTTTCAACAGTGTTTTATGAAAATTTAAAGAGTTTTCTTTAAAATGATACCACATTTTTGCATTTACTCCTCTGCATGTGGATTTAGGAAGCTTTTAAAATTAGGTAGGCAAAATCCAGTTATTTTTTATTATTATCTAGTTATTTTTAAACATCAGGAAATAAATTAGGAGATTACGCCTGGAACTTTTATGTACCTTCGGCCCACAGACCTCAGTTAAGTTTGGTTTTTGGCCCTTCATAAGAAAAAGTTTGGGCACCCCTTCTAGGCATGGGACGATAACCGTTTTCAAGGTATACCGCGGATTGGAAAAGTCAAGGTTTTTATATTGTCAAAATGTTCTGCTATACCGTTCCTAAGGTATGTGTAAGATTTAAAAAAATAAATAAAATTATATTAATTTTTTGGATTTGTTTTTTAGGTGTAAATTGTAAAGAAATCTGTGTTTTTGAAACAAATGAAGTCAGCAGAAGTCAATGATTCACTAGAATGATTTAGCCTGACATTTAAAATACCCAAAATACTTTCAATGTTTCTCAAAATAAAATATATTGTGTTCATGGGGGGAAAAAAGGTTTTGTTTTTTAGCCAGACATTTAAAATGAATATATTTTACTGCAGTATTCACAATACCATGAAACTGTGATATTTTTATCTAAGGTTATCATACCGGCAGAATCTTATACCGGCCCATGCTTAACCCCTTCTCTAGAGTTTGTATGAAGTTTCAGCTCAAAATAGCACACAAATAATGTTTTATAACTCTGAAACTGACCCTTTTAGGCTTTGATCATAATTGTTTTAGTGACCGTCGCTTTAAATTCAAGTGAGATTGTGCTCTTTAGAGCTCCAATGCCTGTTTGTCAGCATAGTGACAGATGTTCAACAGGACTAGCGCTCTCAGTGCTGGTCAGGTGTGCGTGTGTGCTTCAGTGTGTGCTTCATGCTTCTGTCAGTCTATGGAGACTCCTGTCGCTGTTCATCTAAAACTCCACATCTATAATCCTCTTAGTCTATGCTGACATTATCTTTAGCAGCTCAAACACTCTAATGGCTAATGGACAGACGGCTGCTTCTCACTCAGGGCTGCTGTTTATGAGGGAGAGATGGGCACTAGTGGGTGGGGCTTTCTCTCCTCTGATTGACATTCTCCCTTTGTACGAATCATCAAAGTCCTTCTGCAGACTGTTTTTATCAAGTCTGATTATAAAAAAAATACCTTTTATTGGATCTGATCATACAACTGTGTTAACGCCTTATAAAAATGTTTTCTGCCTCTGAGTTTACTTTCATTACATGTTTCACTACAGTAATTTTTTTAGGATGGTATTTGTTTTCTGGTTGCGGTGTTGTTTGAATGAGTCAATGAAAGAACTTTAATCTATTTTGGTCAGGTTCTGAGAGTGTGGGATCCACGAACCTGTGCCAAACTCATGAAACTGAAGGGACACACAGACAACGTCAAATCCTTGCTGCTCAACAAAGATGGCACTCAGGTGGGACAATCCTGTGTTTTCAGCTGAAATCATTCATTTACTGAGATTTTGTTATTATTATTATTATTATTATTATTATTATTATTTATGAAATAAACACATATTGTGATTTTTGTGTATTCATCTTTAAATTGGCCATTTTTTGTCAAGGTTTCATTAGTTAAAATTAGTTTCTTTTAACATGAACTAAGTGTGAACAACACTGAAGCATTTATTAATCATAGTTCAACATTTATTAATGCATTAATAAAATAAAAATTCATGGTTGACATCAATTAATGCACTGTGAGTTAACATGAACTAAGTAATAAATATTGAAATACATTTATTGTGCATTGTTCACGTTAATAAATATATTAACCAATACAACATTACAACAAAAAAATCCCCCCGTGATTTATTTAATTTTTATTTTTTTTATTATTATTATTTTTTTATTATAATTTTTAAAATTATCATCAATTATTATAATTTTTTTTAAAGATTCAGGAATTTTTCACAGTATTTCCTATAATAGGTTTTCGTCTGGACTCTTTGTTTTATTTCGGCTAGAATAAAAGCAGTTCTTAATTTTTTAAACACCATTTTGAATGACACGGTGGCGCAGTATCGCTATCGCCTCACAGCAAGAAGGTCACTGGTTTGAGCCTTGGCTAGGTCGTGGTATAGGTGAATTGGGTAAACTAAAAATTGTCCTTAGTGTATGTGTGTATGAGTGTTTCCCAGTGATGGGTTGCAGCCGGAAGGGCATCTGCTGCGTAAAACATATGTAAGTTGGCGGTTCACTCCGCTGTGGCGACCCCAGATTAATAAAAGGACTAAGCTGAAGAGAAAATTAATGAATGAATAAACCATTTTAAGGTCAATATTATTAGCCCCCTTCAGCAATATTAGTGTTGGATTGTCTCCAGAACAAACCACTGTTATACAATGACTTGCCTAATTACCCTAACTTTACCCTAATTACCCTAGTGAAGCCTTTAAACGTCACAAGCTGAATACTAGTGTCTGGAAGAACACTAGTATTAGAGATGAGTTATTAAAACTATTATTTTTAGAAATGTGTTGAAAAACAAATCTTATTTAATAAGAAATTGGGGGAACAATTATGCACTGGGCGAATAATTCTGACTTCAACTGCAAATGTATAGACATTATGATCTTCCAGACCCTTGCTTCTAGAAATTTTCTTCTCCCTTGCTTCTAGAAATACCCCCCGCTGTCTTGTCCTCCTCCAGCTGCTGTATGTGTTTATCTCTCTGTGTGTCTTTCAGTGCCTGTCAGGCAGTTCAGACGGGACGATCCGACTCTGGTCTTTGGGTCAGCAGCGGTGCATTGCCACATACCGCGTCCATGATGAAGGTGTGTGGGCTCTGCAGGTCAACGAGGCCTTTACACATGTCTACTCCGGCGGACGCGACCGCAAGATATACTGCACTGACCTGCGCAATCCTGACATACGGGTGCTCATCTGCGAAGAGAAGGCACCGGTGCTGAAGGTATCAGAATCAGTTTTATTGCCAAGTATACTTCACACACACAAGGAATTTGCTTTGGCTGCAGAAGCTTCCAGTGTACATAAACTGACAAGTGACAACACAGAATAAATATTAATAAAAGACGATAGACATTAAACAGAGATGCAGACAGTCCAACAAGATCTGGATGTTGAAATGTATGTACAGATTTGTTATAAATATACAGGTTATAAGGTGCTGTGTACAGATGCGTAAGGAGAAGTATTGCATTGTATATTGTTATAAGGTGCTGTGTACAAGTGCGTATGAGAAAGTATTGCACGTGTAAGGCTGGTCTTTTTAACTACAGCGGTTCTGAACTGTAGTTCTGCCGAATGACTAAAAAGTTATCAGTATGATGGTAAAAAAACTGTACATTTTAGTCAAAACCATCCTTCTGCAAACTTATACCAAAAGCGGAAATAAGGGCAGTATTAATAGCTTTAAATGTGGGAGAGCGTCGCTATTATGTGATTATATTGTATTGCAATATGGAGCCATTAAATGTTGATGTTAAATCAAAAGTAATTGACAAATACTTGAAAATGAGATGATTTAATGACAATAATTCTCTACGGTTACAACTGAATTAGTTACAAATAACTGTATGAAACAATAAAACATGAAATGATTAAACATATGATAATAATTGTACCCAGCTTAAATGTAAATTAAAGTTACCTGAGAGAGAGGGAGAGAGGGAGAGAGAGGGGGAGGGAGAGAGATAGAGAGAGCCCAAGCAGGAGAAGCCAGAAGGGCAGGAGAAGAAAGAGGCCAGACCCAAGCTTACCACCTCCTTTGTACCTTCCTTGACCATGTGACCAAAGCCTAAATACTGAAACATTCAAACTGACCAATCAACATGTGACTACATCATCAAACCCCCACAGTCCACAAAGCAGTTCCTGATTTCATCAGGAATTTGTGTGAGCCCTCTTTGGTGAAAAACACATGTTCTGCTATATAAACATATGCATATAATAATTTTCATTCCTACACACGTTTAATGCACAATAGGGAAAATATTAGCTGTTCATGAGGTAGATGGCCTGAGGAAAGAAACTTTTCCTGTGTCTGGCAGTTTTTGTGCTCGGTGCTCTGTAGCCCCGGCCAGACGGTAACAGTTCAAACAGGAAGTGTGCTGGGTGCGAGGCGTTCAGGGTGATTTTGCGAGCCCTTTTACACACTGTGGAAGAGTACAGCTCTTGAAGTGTAGGAAGGGTAGTTCCAGTGATTCGTTCAGCAGTCCGGACTATTCGCTGTAGTCTACGGAGGTCAGATTTGGCTGCTGAGCCGAACCAGACGGTGATTGAAGTGCAGAGGATGGACTGGATGACAGCTGAGTAGAACTGCACGAGCAGCTCCTGTGGCAGGTTGAACTTCCTCAGCTGACGGAGGAAGTACAGTCTCTGCTGGGCTTTCTTCACAATAGAGTCTATGTGAGTGTCCCACTTCAGATCCTGAGAGATGGTGGTGCCCAGGAACCTGAATGACTCCATTGCAGCCACAGTGTTGTTCATGATGGTGAGCGGGGGGAGTGCAGGAGGGTTCCTCCTAAAGTCCACTATCATCTCCACCGTTTTGAGCTTGAGCTTCTGATATGATCAGAAAATTAGCAATTCACAATGAAAGTATATGTTAACATTTATATCTGTTTATATTTTTCAGAACAGCAGAGTTATGGGATCAGAAAAATATCAATCTGTAAACATGTTTAATATTTTAAATAATCATGCGTTATGGATTTGACCAAAACAAGTCTGCGAGTTTACATTATACAACACACTTTGTAGAAACACAGTGAATTAAACTGCACAACCCCTAAAAAATAACGCTAAACAAAAGGATAAGAGTTGCTCTCTATGGAACAAACATGATTGATTTTATTTTAATTTACATTTTCTAATTTACATTTATGAGGAAAATGCTTGGTTATGGATGTGACGGATGTGAAATTGTCAGTTGTGTGACTTTGTCAATGTTTTCAAACAATTATATTTGATTTACCAGAGACGTATTTGACTTTTTTACAGTACTGTAAAATACAAGCCTACACAAACAACTTAGATATTGTTTCGTTATTTTGGTGGAAGCTTTATTTTTTTCATGGCGAGGTTGACATTTCCTGAGGGAAGAAACTGTTTCTGTGTCGGGCTGTTCTGGTGCGCAGTGCTCTGTAGCGTCCACCAGAAGGGAACAGTTCACAGAGGCAGTGTGCTGGGTGTGAGGGGTCCAGAGTGATTCCGGCAGCCCTTTTACAGTACAGTTCTTGGAGAGTAGGGAGGGTTGTACCAATGATTCGCTCAGCAGTCCGAGCTATTCGACGTAGTCTTCAAAGGTCAGATTTGGTAGCTGAGCTAAACCAGACAGTTACTACAGTGCAGATGACTGATTCAATGATGGAGGTGTAGAACTGTTTTAGCAGCTCCTTTGAGTGCCTCTGTTTAAAAGGCAATAAAAGAGCAATAATTTTTTTTGCATATGAAATCAGAGACGTTATACTTTCAGATCAAGCCCAAAACAGTCTCCTGTTGCAATGTTTTCATTCTTTAATGAGTTTACACAAATAGCCTAAAATGTTTACAACAAAAAAACACTTTATTACATTGCACGCCTTTGCAAATGTATTTTATAAAGGTTGTTATTGGTTGCTATGTGTGTGACGTAATTACCTCGTGTGCACTGTGAACCTAATAGGTTGTCTCACGTGGTGATGTCACTCAGCGCGCTGTTTGATATACGTAATGTGCATGCGCTTTTCTATGTATGTGTGTGCGCTCTGCTCGTCGCGGTTTCTCTTTATCCGTGTCGGAACATCATAATTTCTTTGGCACATAACACACACACATCCACATTTACACATACAGGCACAATATCAGACACACACACACACACTGGCATGGAGTCGTGACCGCACAACAAACAAAAAAATAGTCTGATGTTTTGAAGTTATTACTCGCGTCAAACTACAAGGAATTCTCCGACTCATCATCTGCTCCAGATTCTGTTACCAGTAAAGACGAAGCTGACTTTTGTGAAGGATTAGATCCATTCCAAGACATGCTAGTATATACTTTATAAATGCTTTGCTTTTGAGTATTATATGCTCATAAACAATGCTTTGCTTTGAGTATGAATATAAACATAACACAGAATAATCCCGATAGTATGACGTGCTATTTACTCTTATCGATTCACTTTTATGCCTAAAACATCAAACTTTTATACCTTTAAACTTACATTTTTTGCTGAATTGCTGAATCGTGCTTATTATTTTACTTACAATGATGTCGTTTTGAACACTGAAGCCCTCAGAACCCCTCATTTGTATAAATCCATAATATGGATTTATGACATACAAAAACTTAAAGTTGGGGATGTAAGGATTTTATTGATATATGGCATTTGAAAATACTCAAAAGAATGACATCACAGCATGTAAAAATACTAAGATGTACCCTGGCGGAATTGTTCTATGGCAGGTCTTAAAGGGTTAATAAACTGTTTTTAATAATATGATTAAAGGCACACTTAAAAATGTATAACATAAGTCTTATTTGATTTGTATTAGTTTCTTTGTGGTTTTCTCATTGTAAATTTATTAATGAAATGTTTTTGCCTTAAATAGCTGTTGTTGCTGACATGACAAATAAAAATATATGATATGGTATGATATATATGATATGGTATGATGTATATGATATATGATGGGCATGGGACGATAACCGTTTTCAAGGTATACCACGGTTTGGAAAAGTTAAGGTCTTTTAAATGTAAATGTAACGTTTACTGTATTTTAAGTATAAACATAAACAGCTAAAGATTAAATAACACTCATTTCTCTCATGAACAATATAATAATTGCATTGTTTTTCGCACAGTACAGTTTAAAACAAGGTGTGACTGTTTTTGTTCTTTTTCAGATGGAGCTGGACCGGTCAGCAGATCCACACAACGCCATCTGGGTTTCCACCACCAAGTCCACAGTGAACAAATGGGTGAGTTCAATACAGCTCACCCAAAAATTAAAATTCACTCTCTATTTACTCTCCTATAAGAGTTTCTTTCTTTTGTTGAACACAAAATATTGTGAAGAATGTTTGAAACCTGTAACTATTGACTGTAGTGAGCAACTACCATTAAAGTCAGTGGCTACCGGTTTTCAGCTTTCATCAAATTATCTTCTTTATATCTTCTTATAAAGGTTTGAAACACTTGAGGGAGAAAAAATAGTGAGTAAGTTTTCATTTTTAGGGGGTGAACTATCTCTTTAAGGCTGCTCAATAAATCATTTGATCATTTATGTGTGTTTTTAAGGCCTGTGACTGTGTGAGCTTTTCAAGAGAATTCAAAGCATTCAGGCACAATACATTTTACTTAAGAATAACAAATACTATGAAAGCCAATGGTTACCGATTTCCAGCTTTCTTCAAGTATGTCTGTAAAATGTGCATGTGGACAGGAATTCACACTGTTTCTTCTGTACCGGAGATGTGGGCAGCGCACGTCATTTTCCCACTTTCCTGCTGTTCGCTGCAAACATGAACATGTGGACTGACACAAAGAGTAATCAACAATACGTGTTAATGGGTGAATTTCACCAGTGCATTCACTGAATAATTATTAGATATGATGCACGAAGGCTGATTTGATCCTGGCAGAGAAAAGACGGGCTGTAATTAATATAGTTTTTATTAATAACTTGAATTTATTTTATTTTTTTTAATCTCTTTTTTTTTGTAGATATAAAAAATATATATTTTGTTTTTAGTTTATTAAAAAAAAAATTTGTATTTTATTTTTATTAATTGGTTAAATATTAGTAACTTCTGTTCACTTAAGTTGTTTTGGAACATTTTATAATGTACTGTTTATTATTTATTTCTATTTATTACTATTATTATTTATTAAAAATTATTATTATTATTATTATTTGTTTATTCATATTTATTACTATTAAAAGATTGATTTTGTTTCCATACCATAATGTTTTTTATATTGATATTTAAAAAAACAATTTTATTTCAGTTTTAGCTGAATTTTTGCACATCAAGTTAAACATGAAAAATGTTGCTGAACTTTTTTGATTTATTTTATTTTTGGTAACACTATTAGTTTAAATTAGTTAATGTTAGGTAGTGTATTTACTAACATAAGCAATGAACAATACATTTATTACAGTATTTATTAATCTGTTAATGTTAGTTCATGAAAATTCTATTGTGTGTTTTTTTTATACATTTTTTAATATCAACAAGCACCACTTTGGATTTTTAGTGCATTAGTAAATGTTAAACTGATTGTTGCCTTATTTTTAGATTAGATTAGATTAGATTAGATTCAACTTTGCCAATACACATGTACAGGTACAAGGCAACGAAATGCAGTTTAGGTCCAACCAGTAGTTCAATAGCAGCAAGTGCAGATACAGGTATAAATGATAAAGTCCAGTTATAGAGAAACAATGGTGATATTTACAGATGGATGCACTATGAACATTATATACAGGTTGAATTAGTTATGAACAGAGATTTACAATAAGTTATTATATGTACAGGTTGCTATTAATAATCAGAAGTGTGCAGATAGATAAACATAATTACAAATGTACATGAACAGTGGGTATGTACAGCTCAAATAAATGAATCAGTGCAATGAATATGTGCAAATGTTCAATAGTGCAGTGATTGTGAGGAGTAAAAGTATATTTTAAACTGTGAGCTAGTTTAGAAAATAATTATAAACGTATACCTTTAGCGCAGAGTTACTTCTGAATACGAAAGTATCTGCCAAATTACAAAAATCTCAATATTGTTATTTTTACTAATAATATAATACTGTTTTAATATACATTTTTGTCCTGTCCAGTGATATAATATTAGGCATTACAGTACAGGGTTCCCAGTATTTTATGAACACCACATTCAAGAATTTTTAAAAAATCCTTAATCATTTTAAATCAAGCACCTTTGTCATTCACATCTCCAGCATATATACAGGGTGGGCCGTTTATATGGATACACCTTAATAAATTACATAGTCAATCGCCTTCAGATGACCCCAAGTATAAAACTGCAGTCACGCGATCTGCGGTTCTGAGAGAGACGGTCACGCTATCTGTGCTTTAAATTGCAGGATTTTGTTCAGTTTTTGAAAGACGCTGATTGTTGAAATAACACTATAAACTTTACATTCGAGCACTTTCAGAGACCTGTGTTTGTTTTTTTTTTTAAGTAATTTTCAGGCCTTTCAGTAAACGTGTGAACCCTGTAGTAAATGATGTTTGTGTGTTTCAGTCTCTGAAGGGTATCCATAATTTCCGAGCGTCTGGAGATTATGATAATGACTGCAGTGCTCCGCTGACGCCACTCTGCACACAGCCTGAGCAGGTCATCAAAGGTGCTGCCCTTCATTCCTCATGAACACACACATACACAATCATTTAGTCATGATATTTACAATCAGATCTACATGAACAGCTAAAGTCAAACTTATTAGCTCTCTTGTAAACATTAATCAATAAATAAATATTTCTCAAGGTTTGTTTAATGGACAGAATATTTTTTTTTGTACAACTTAAGAGTTTTAATACAGAATTAGTGGAGTTCATGCCTCATTTCTCTAATCAACACTTGATTTAAATAGCTGAGACCATTAGAGTTTAAACGAGATGCCTTTAATCACTTGAATAATGCAAGTTTGTGTATTTTTGTTTATTTAAATGTGTATAAATATGTTTTTGAAGTGTCTTATCCAACACTGCTTGTGTTTTAATAATTGTGAATACTAATAATCATCATCTTCATGTGTCTGGACCTCTAGGTGGCGCCAGTATAATTCAGTGCCACATTCTGAATGACAAGAGACACATTCTGACCAAAGACACCAATAGTAATGTGGCATACTGGGATGTGCTAAAGGTACTGTTGTTTACTTTTATGTATGTCTGTGTGCTTACTGGTTTTGCTATACTTGGGGCTCAATTAACCTCATTTATATAGTAAAATATAAAAACAACTCATTAGTGAGGACAAATCACTGGCGCTCATTAATTAAAAATCCATATAAATCATGTTTATTAGTATCAAATGAAGTTTCTAATGATGTGCACTTGTTTTTGTGAGGATTGGGCTAGGGTTAGGGTATAGACAGAACCATGAACCTGACATAGAAACAGACAATTGTACTAATTTTAATAGATAATTACATTATGTAAAGTCCTCACTAAGATAGGAAAACAAACCCACGTGAGTATTTGGTATATACACACGCAAACCACATGTATTAAAATAGTTATTGCATTCAAATGTTGCATGTCTTTTACCATTACACTAATGTAAACTTTTAATGATGCCAAATGTAGTTCAGGTAATGTACTAATGTAAATAAGTACACAATATTACTGTAATATAAGGTTTTAATCATACCAAATATGTTTCAGCGGATATAATACTGTAAATGAAATGTATAATAAACGAATGAAGTATATTAGACCTAAATAGATATATAAAAATATTGTAGACATAATGAACCTAATTAAAAAATTCACATAAATGAGTAAATCAAAATAAACAAATTAATAAAAAATATAATATACAGTATAATAAAGTACTAAACGGATGGAAAATAACTCTTCTGTATAGAAAAAGTTACAACTATAATCAACTCAAACCCTGTATTATAGCTTTTGCTTTTTATATTGAGGTATTAGCTTGATGCACAAGGAGCCGTTTTCAATAATGTATTAATTTCTGTCTCACAGGCCTGTAAAGTTGAGGATTTGGGCAAGATGGAGTTTGATGAGGAGATCAAGAAGCGCTTCAAGATGGTTTATGTGCCCAACTGGTTTTCAGTGGACCTGAAGACTGGGGTACGACACAGGACGAGTGAAAGATAAAGTAGATCCAGCCGGTAGTTTTTGCAGAATGAAGACCAGTAATAAAGTAATAAAGTCCAGCTGGATGTACATTATCCTACTTATTACACGACTACTGACCACCAAACTAAACAATTAAACACAAAACATATGTATATAAAAAAAGAAAATGTATATAAAAAAATATAAATATAATATTTAATAATACATGCATTTCAAATATATTTAATTATTTATTATTTTTTTTATGAAAAAATACATAAATATATACATTACCTGAAAAAAATCTTGTCGTCTGTCCAAGTTTTAGGAACAGTATAACTTGACTTCTAGTTGATCATCTGGTATCAGAAGTGGCTTATATGAAAGGCAAAGGCCTCTAGATTACACTGATTTTACCACAGTAAAATATGATCATGCCTTAATTTTGAATTATTTAATGAGGACAGTGCGGTCTGACTCTGCTTAGACTAAAGTCTCATCACTGAACAGAAATAATGTTCAGTATAGAATATAAAGTTATGCTGCAGTGGAGACAGAATGAATGTTGTGTGTGACTCCCATGATTTGGAGGACTGCATCCACACATCTCTGCAATGACTTCAATAACGCATTAATAAAGTCATCTGGAACGGCAGAGAAAGCGTTCTTGCAGGACTCCCAGAGTTCATCAAGAGTCTTTGGGTTCATCTTCAACGCCTCCTCCTTCATCTTACCCCAGACATGCTCAATAATGTTCATGTCTGGTAACTGGGCTGGCCAATCCTGGACCAGCTTGACCTTCTCTGATTTCAGGAGCTTTGATGTGGAGGCTGAAGTATGATGGAGCGCTATCCTGCTGGAGAATCTGCCCTCTCCTGGGGTTTGTAATGTAATGGGCAGCACAGATGTCTTGATACCTCAGGCTGTTGATGTTGCAGACACTCTGCAGATCTCCTCACGCCCCCATACTGAATGTAACCCCAAACCATGATGTCTCCTTCACCAAACTTGGCTGATTTCTGTGAGAGTCTTGCTCCATGCTGGTTCCAGTAGGTCTTCTGCAGTATTGGTGATGATTGGGATGCAGATCAACAGATGATTGATGGGAAACACCCACCTTCTGACACTTTAACACATGATCAACTAGAAGTCGAGTTATTATTTGTTGCTCTTACAACTGAGATCACAGACAAGACTTTTATCAGGGAGTGTGTTTATAAAAGACTATTTTTAGCCCTTATGTCAAATTCTTTCAATATTTTTAATGTTTCTGAATAATTATGATTTTGAATTAGTGGTGAATAATAAAGCAATGTTTTTTTTGCACAATCATTTCAATTCAAATTATTATTAAAAATAATATAAATAAAAAATAAATAGATAAAATAAATAATAAATTTTAAATTTATATATATATATATATATATATAAATTTATAGCTAATGATTGACTTGCCTAATTAACCTAGTCAAGCCTTTACATGTCACTTTAATCTTGCAAAATAACTCGTAAAATGTTTTGTACTGTCGTCCAAAAAAAAGAGAAAATTACAGAACAAATTAGTTATTAATTAGTTATTACTTATTGAAACTATTGTTTAAAAATGAACAAACATGACTTGGTAAATATTTGAAAACTAATAATTACACATGCACACATACAGATGAAAACAGACCTAAGAATATCATGATGAGCATGATGAGAAATGCTGTTTAGTCATGTGTTCAGTGTTGAGTGAGTTTAAGACTCTTGTGTCCGTCAGATGTTGACTATAACGCTGGACGAGAGCGACTGTTTTGCGGCCTGGGTTTCTGCTAAAGACGCTGGATTCAGCAGCCCTGACGGATCCGACCCCAAACGTGAGGATAGTCTGCTTATGATGATGATGATTATAGATGAGACATCTGGATTAAGGTGTGTGTGTGTGTGTGTGTGTGTGTGTGTGTAGTCAATCTGGGTGGGCTGCTGCTTCAGGCTCTGCTGGAGTTTTGGCCGCGCACACACATAAACCCTATGGATGAGGAGACCGAACTCAACCACAGCAGCGGTAAACAACACACACACTCAGCAGGATGTTCAGTCATTCATGTTTTATTTTGTTTATCGATTGATTTTATTGTTAAGACTATTGTTTATTGTTATCACTATACATATATGCACTGTGTTCTTAGTGAACGGTGAACATGAGAGTCGAATACAGAAGGGAAACGGATATTTCCAGGTTCCTCCACACACGCCAGTGATATTCGGGGAAGCAGGAGGAAGGACATTATTCAGGTGATAGTGTGTGTTTGAGATCAAGTGTGTCTGTGTGAGAGTTTAAGTGCGTGTGTGTGTGTCTGAGTAAGCGAGCTTGTGTGTTTGTTTTATGTATGTGTGTCTGAATGAGTGAGTGTGTGTCTGTGTGAGAGTGTGTGTGTGTGTGTCTGAGTGAGCTTGTGTGTGTGAGTGATTGAGCTTGTGTGTTTGTTTTATGTATGCGTGTCTGAGTGAGTGAGTGTGTTTATGAGATCAAGTGTGTCTGTGTGAGTGTGTATATGTGTGTGCGTGTGTCTGAGTGAGTTTGTGGGTTTGTTTTATGTATGTATGTGTGTGTGTGTATATGAGATCAAGTGTGTCTGTGTGAGTGTAAGTGTGTGTGTGTGTGTGTGTATGAGATCAAGTGTGTCTGTGTGAGAGTGTAAGTGTGTGTGTGTGTCTGAGTGAGCTTGTGAGTTTGTTTTATGTATGTGTGTCTGAATGTGTGTGTGTGTGTCTATCAGTGTATGTTTATGCATGTGTGTGTGTCAGTATGATTGTGTGTTTTCAGTGATCAGTATCTGCTGGAGTTCATTAATTGTGTGTGTATGTGTGCGTTTTCTTAACACGTAAACGTAATTGTGTGTTGCAGAC
>CAIGQQ010036372.1:2500-20794 GCA_903798035.1 Danio albolineatus
AAATCAAAAATCAAAAATTAAATTAAACTAAATTAAGTTACAAATTAAATTAAATTAAATTAAACTAAACTAAACTAAACTAAACTAAACTAAACTAAACTAAATTAAATTAAATTAAATAAATTTAATTTAATTTAATTTAATTAAAATGTTACCAAGAATGGGTATCACACCTCTGGGTCACATTTCACCCCTTTAATAAAAAATCAATAAATGAATAAACAAATAAATACATACATACATAAATACATACATAAATATTTAAATAAATAAATAAATAAATAATATGTAAATGAAATGAAATGAATAAAATAAAATAAATAAAAATACTAATTACTAACAAAATTGAAATAACTGCAATCATGTAAACAATGTAGAGATATTAGAAAAAATAAATATTTATGAATATAAACTTTAAGAATAAAATGCATATGGATGACAAAAAAATACATTTATACTTTTTTTTATTAAAAAATGACAACAATGTTTTTCCCCTTTTAATCCTTTAAAGAATCCCTTGTTCATTCTTCACATTTTCCAGTTTTCCAGCACAGTAAAAAAGTTAGAACAATTACAAGTAAGAAATTTATTTACAAAGTCATTAGAATAATACTGAAACAATAATTTCATTATGATCTAATAAAAAAAATAATAACTTGTATAGTTATATATTGAAACAGTTCACATTTGACAAACTGTGTCTGTAACTGTCTCTAAACACGGTTCAGTTGCTACACTCAAACAAATCTCCAACGATAAAACATCACTTCTCATTCCCCACAAGATAACATTTCATTTTGAGCTTGGATCACATCTACAAGCTCAGCCAAAGCCCTCAGTGTCTCAAACCTCAGTAACGGTGAGCGTTGACCTAATCCTCTGACCACACTTCGCCCATGTGTTTGGGATGGAGTAATCTTGCGGTTCCACACCAGGCCTCGCTTTAACTCCCTACTTAAGACGTGCTAAAATCTGCAGCAGCAACTGTTGATTTCACAGCCGTTCGGATGCCCACAGGGATTCATTTCAGCCTGGTCAAATGACTCCTTAAATCAGTACGGCCATATTAAATTACACGCTTAGATTGCTCCATTTCCCTGGTTTTAACATCGAGCTGTTTGCGAACAACGGCTGCCTGTTCATTTGTCGCTTGTGCTGTTAAAAGCATTAGGCTAATACTCAAGTCACACATTAACATTCGATTGAGGGGTTTTGTGGGGCCGTTGACGATATTCTGTATGTGCGCTGACAGAAAAGTAAAGTGAGATACAAAGGAAGGGTTAATAGGTGCACAAATTAGACACTAATAGAATAAAATCAGACACCCGGTGTGATTTTTGCAACCTAAAACAACTTCTTCTTAATAATTGTGGCATTTCTTTTTTTTTACTTCATTTTTATACATTAAAAAAATTCACAGAACAAAACATTCAATGACAGCAGCGATTATTTAAAAAACAACAACTAAAAAAAACAACACAGGCTTATTGTGAAAACGTAGTCCCACGAACGTTTCTGGAGGTACGTATGGCTGCGTTTCATTTTTTACACGAACGCTACGGGGCGCTGTGACGCCGTTTCTTTTCGCGCTTACCAGCCGACCGCTCGTCTCGTGTGGACGACTTTCCCGCTGCAACCAGTTTGTCCCGTCAGCTCGCCGTGTTCGTCGGCGGACTCAAGACGCAGAGAGGAGTTGACCATGATGACGAGGTTCGAGTCCGGCGAGGAGTGCTTTCAGAAAGCAAGACAAAAACAGAATCCAAATACTGAAATAAACCAGTAAATAACAGGGTGAGAAAGTCTGAAAATGTGGTAAAAATGAGACGAGGGATTTTATTCTAGATTGTTTTTTTGAAAGTTGTTGGTTGGGTTTAGGGAAGTGTGTGGGTGGGTCAATCCATAAAATTTTGGTTGGGTTTAGGGAAGGGGGAGGGTGGGTCAGTCCAGGGGCCCCTGCAGGATTTTATTCCGAGGTACGCACAAATCCAGCACCACCCCGCCCCCTTTCCCCAAATCATCTCGAAACACTGATGCTTACTGTCAAAGGCTACATTATTTAAGGGCATTCGTTATGACATAATTCGCTTCTATTTTTAATATTAATATTTCTAATAATATTAATACTTTGCTCAAGACGTAATCTTTAAATTTATGACACATAAACTATAAATTTGCATATTACAGAAGATTGTGATACAACCATTAGTGAAGCATTAAACCCTTACTTTCCACTGACCGAAAATCATCCATCCGCACAGTTGAGCAGTGGACGGACTCAATAAAACATGTAATTCCTTTATTTTCTTGGCAAAAAAAAAAAAAAAAAGAATTTCGAATAGTTTGTCTCATGGTTTAAATATTTTTGTTGGTCAGTTATTTACTAGGTCTAGATAAAATAGAAGAACGAATAACATTTTAGTTCTTCAAAACAAGTCCGCTGCTTCAACAATGCCAAAACACGAACTGGATTGTCAAATAAAATAATAATCTCACCTAAATTAAATTAAAGTGAAATATTTACAGTTTCAGAGAAGCCTAAATTAAACTGTTTTTCCTGTTGCGCCGGTCAATTACGATTTAATTCATTTAATCAAATAATTTGAATGAGCAGGACAGGCATTTACACTTGTTCACAACAGCGCTGAACATGCTCCCATTACCTTGGAAGAACAAACTCGGTTGGAAGGCTGACACAACTCCGAAATTCGTTGTGAGAATGGAGATGTCTGCATCTTTATGTCAGTCGGTCAGATAAATTTCTGTGGAGGATGCGCACGGGCTAGGCCTGGAGTTTCCCTGGCTCAGGTGCTAATCAGACTGCGGTCTTCACTCCGTGTGGGGGATCAGTATTTGTCTCATTAGTTTTAGGCCTATTGGCAAATGTCTCAAATAAGTTTATGTTTCAAAGAGCGTTTATTGTTTGTTTTAAACAATAGCTATCTGAATTGTAATTTTTATTTTGCGGAAATACTGCCGCAAAAATAAAGCCTAAAGTAAAGATTTCTGTACATACACGCTTTAAAACACACAAACACACACCTTTATTTGTTGTTATGCTTTCTTGTTTTGTCAATACACCGTAATATATACTGGTTAATAATCAATTTAAATTATGTAATAAATAAAAGAATAAATAAGCGGTATTAATTCACGCCCTCTCATGGTAGGTACGCACAGTGTGTACAGCCGTACAGCTGCAGGCGCCACTGGGTCAGTCGATTGTATGGTCTGTCAGTCATTCAGTCAGCCAGCCAAACAGTCAGCCGACAGCGGCCTCTGGTGGGTTTACGCAAGAACAGCAGGCATGAACGACATTCGCGAGAGACATTTGAGATCTCAAAAAGCATCCGCAGCGGCCTCTCGTGGATTTGCGAAAACAAAAAGATGTACCTGACGGGACGTAATCCGTGGCCTCCAGAAACGTACTCAGGACTACGTTCTCAGAATGAGCTGGATTGAAAAAACACTGAAAGTAACACTACAAGTAAATAACAAAATCCTAAAAAAAAATAAACAAAACACATATGCATCAATTTCAAAGGAGCTGGAAATACTATATCCTGTTCAGATATCAAGGTGCCCATCTTTGTTTAAAAAATATCCAATTTCAATTGAAGTCGGGCAGTCATATGTTCTATTCTATATATGGATTCTAGTTTTACTATCCACTGTGCTATTGTTGGAGAGTGTAGCTTCATCCAGTTTATTGTTATAGTGTTTCTTGCACTTGGTAAAAGTAAATGTAGTATGTGTCTCTGGATTTTATTATATATATCCTGGGGTATCCCTTTAAGGAAGAAAAACAAGGGAGTAACGCCTGTTTCATACCGCAAGCACGAGCAGAGCATGAGCAGAGGATGTTTTTTCATCGTCTATGTTAACAGATTAGAGCTTTCATACTGCAAGCAGAAGCAGGCGTGAGCGTCGCTGAAGCAGCAGTGCCGCGATAGTTTCGGCGCTGGGTCTATTTTTGCCACGCTGCTCACGCTTTTGATTAAAGTGACACACTGAATGACTGTAAAAAGTAGCAATTTTACCCAATAAATGCATCGATAACATCCACTGATTTATATATGGTCAATCAAATGAACTTAAACCATTAAAAACTGCAACAAATATTTATTTAGGCCCGAACTACAAAACCAAATGTAAAACAATTTTAGTATCAGTTTTGCTTAGTAAGTTGCACACTAGTTTGATCATACACAAATATCATTCTAACTATATTGTATAAATATTATTATAACTATAAGCCTACAGCATCCTGACGATCAAAAACAACATGATATCACAGGCGATTGTCTTCTGAGTGCACCAGACATGAATGACACTCCTCATAGAGCTTGAGAAGCATACAGTACTTTATGATCTGTATAATTTGTAAAAAAAAAAAAAAAGACTTGCAGGTTAAGGAAAGGTTCCTTCCATAGGAGGAAGTTCCTTGCAATCTCACTGGCTGTGCTTCTATAAGTCCTCCAAACAAATCCTGCATCCCTGTTTCTTGCTCTCTCATTGGCTGTGGGTCTGTATCTCCACCCCGATTCCCTGTTTCTTGCAGTCTTATTGGCTTCATGTCTATAACTGCTCCCAAACTTCTTGCTGACCTGTATATTGCTCTCTCATTGGCTGTGGCTTTGTAACTCCTCCCCAAAATTTTTGTTTCCCTGTATCTTGCTTTCTTCTTGGCTGTGGGTATGTAACTCCTCCCTGAACTTATTGCTTGCCTGTTTTTTGCTCACTTTCAATTGGCTGTCTGTATATAACTCCTCACCGAACTACAGCTTCCCTGTTTCTTGTTCTCTCTCATTGGCTGCCGTTCTATAACTCCTCCCTAAATTATCAGGGTTCTGCCACATCTGTCTTGTTAATTCTTGTTTTGGGGGCAGAGTCCGGACACTAGCTCTGTCTTGTCCTGCGTGTTGTCATTGTGTCTCTGTATGAGTGCCAATTATGGGCACGCTTGGACCGTGCGCGCTCCCGCTTGATACAGGCGCGTGGGGTCTGGCGGTGTTCGCGATTGTGCGCTCTCGTCCTGGTGTTCGTCTGTCTGTGGCGTGCTGTTTCATTCCCAGCATCTAAGTCTAGTTGGTTTCGGTTTCAGGTGGTGCTGGGTTGAAACATGCACGTTGCGTGTGTGAGCTCACGGTAAGATGTTTTCATTTTATCGTGTGCTTGTGTCTTGCGTTTGTCTAAGCACGTGGCCCTGTGTTTACATAGTGGCCGCGTGTTTCTGTTGTCTGTTTTGAACACGCGGTTAATGAGTTCTCTCATTGGCTGTGTGTTCTTGTCCCATTTTATGTGAGCACATGGCTTGTGGTGTTTTCTTGTGTCATGTGCTCTCCCGTCTATTGTCCAACCCCACCCTCCTTGTTAACCCATTATTAGTTTATCGTGTTCACCTGTTTGTGTTAATTATTTCTGCTTTATATTCTCCTCACGTCTGCTGTCCTGTGCCAGTTCGTCGTCGTTTATACCCCTATCACGTTGTGTCCAGCCTTGTCCAGCCCTGCTTTTTCCTGTAAGCCCAGTCAAGTTTGTTTTTGCCTTTTTATTAATGTTTCCCCCCCTGGGGTTGTTTATTTTACCTTTTATCTTATTTTTATTATAAATAAATTCCCATTTTCCTGCACTTGAGTCCTCGCTCTTTTTCCCTACACAAAACCTGACATAAACTTCCTGTTGGTCTATTGCTCTTAGAAAACATGAACGTTATTGAACCTAAATGAGCAATTATTTCCTTTTGGTTTTGGCCATTTGTCAATGAGTTTACAAAACCTGTCTGGGAAAGAAAAACAGGACTGAACTCAAATAAGGCTGTCCAATTTCTCACTGTCCATTGCTTTTGCTTTATAAGGGGTCGCCACAGCAGAATGATACACCAATTTTCCCAAAATCTGCTTTAATTATAATAATCGCAAGCTCCTCTGAATTTAGCAGCATTTGGTTATTAAGTGTTAAATGTGCTAGATCCTGAAGGAACTGGTTAATAATAATAAAAAAAAATCTCACAGCATATCTATTTTGACCTCATCTTACAAAGCGGTCATGATGGAGCTCAAGCCCCAGTGTGGATCATTACCGCTCGACATGCAGAGGTTTAAGGACTGGTTCTGAGCTGAGATGGAACAATGGCCGCTCTGAGGGGAGCTGATCTAGAGGTCACAGTCACACACCTGCTTTAGGTGGGCACATTGGTGTTTCACAGACCCCAGAGTGTGAAAATAGTCTCATTCCAGGCTTATCTAATGGCAGAGCTGACTTTATTGGTGTAGTTCATGACTGGGCTGCTAGAGCTCTAGCTGGAAGACCATTAGCATGACAAATGCCCTCATAAGATGCCAATGCATCTGCTGTACAGCCGAGGTTACAAAATATCACTGCTTTTACTACTTCAGACTTATATTGTTGGGTTTATATCGTTGGAATTTATGGGCTCATTTTAGAAATCTTTAAATGGTCACAATGTACAACAAGGGAAAGAAGAAAAAAACAACAAACAATTAAAATCGATTAAGAAGGAACATGAATTGTAGGATGGAAGTTGCACAATTTGTACTGCTTTAGAGGGAAAAGCAGTTTAATTTTTCCTCTCTAATGGTAGATATGTGTTATTGTTTGAAGTACTTTGACATATACAAACAAAAGCTTTAACAAGACCCTATAATGTAAACCATCTTGCTTCTTGAATAAAACCGATTTTGAGTGAAAAATCTTTAGTGACTTGATGTTGACTAAAAATATTTTTGGAGTGTACATGACATAATAGAGCTGTAGATTATGCTCCATCATTTTATTTATTTATTTGTTTTATTCTATTGTCTATTATTTGTTTTTATTTTAATTTCATACAGTTTGAATTTCAGATGTTTCAGGAGGATACATTAACGCCTCCAGAATATGCAAGAAAATAAAAATATTTTTCAAATAATGATTTTTCATTTCCCAGAGATGGGTTGTGGCTGGAAGGGCATCCGCTGCGTAAAACAAATGCTGGATAAGTTGGCGGTTCATTCCGATGTGGCGACCCCGGATTAATAAAGGGACTAAGCCGAAAAGAAAATGAATGAATGAATGAATGATTTTTCAGAGGCTAAGAGATTTGTGTGTGTTTGTGGGTGGGTGTGTGTTTGTATGTGTGTGTGGGTGTGTGTTTTACTGAGAATCAAACCAGCATATTGCAATGATTTCTGAAGGATCCTGTACAATGAAAACTTGCTCTAAGTAAATTTCCAATATTTATCAAAAAATGAGAAGAATAAGACTAAAATGAGCAATATATTTTTACTATGCTATTATTGTGTTATTATGTATTATTATTATGTATTATAATGTATTATTATTACTATTATTATTATTATTATTATTATTATTATTTCATTCATTTCTTTTCGGCTTAGTACCTTTATTATTTAGGGGGCGTCCCAGCGGAATGAACAACCAACTTATCCAGCATATGTTTTACGCAGCTGATGCTCCTCCTGCCACAACCCATCACTGGGAAACACACACACTCTCAGAAATAAAGGTACAGGAGCTGTCACTGGGGTGGTACCTTTTAAAAGATACATATTTGTACCCAAAGAGTCCACAGTGGTACCTCAGAGGTGCATATTAGTGTCCAAATGTACCTAAAAAGTAACTTTGAGGTACCATTATGGACCCTTTAGGTACAAATGTGTACCTTTTGAAAAGGAACTGCCTCAGTGACAGCTCCTGTACCTTTATTTCTGAGAGTGCACACTACGGACAATATAGCCTACCCAATTCACCTGTACCACATATCTTTAGACTTGTGGCGGAAACCGGAGGACCCGGAGGAAACACGGGGAGAACATGCAAACTCCACACACAAATGCCAACTGACCCAGCCGAGGCTCGAACCAGCGACCTTCTTGCTGTGAGGCGACAGCACTACCTACTGCGCCACCATGTCACCCCCATTATTTTTTATCATATGTAACATTATATTTTACAATGTTTCTTAAAAGCATTTCAAAAAACGTAGTTTAATAATTAAAGCATCCGTTGCAAAGTTAAGTATCCTTTATGGTTTATTATACTGTATCTTTAAAGCCTTTGTGAACTGTAAAATACTGAGACTTTTATTTCAATACAATTCCAACTGAAAAGAAATATTGAGTAGGGAAGGGGCTTTCTTTTTATACGCAATTCCCTCATTGCAAAGTGTATTGTGGCGGAAGGCATCAAACAGACAGCAACAATGAAGGACCGCCACTCCAAATGCAGAAACAAATGGTAAGACAAAGATTGAAGATTAACAAAAACAACCTTTTTATTTTTCACTGGATTAACTTAAGTATTTGTTCACCTAATTAATAACAATGTGCAAAAGCTAAATAAACTTTAACTATAAAATTTCTTAAATTAAATGAAAACACCCTTTGGTAAAAAGGCATGATTAAAATCGCAAGATCAATCTCCTAAAGTGCAGATTTTTCCCAGCAAATACCTCCAAAGCAAAAGCAAAACGACTGCATATGAAACTTTAACACACATTTATGACCATTCATTCCCTGTGCAGCTCCCGGTTTAAAGGGGTTACAATTTCCCTGCCTTTACAGTCCCTAATTAATACCACCCTTGTGTTTTTACCCCCCTATGTTAATAGGGAAAGTAAAAAACTTTATTACGCTGATTAAATCCATCCAAGCTTTCCCTTTGAAGTTTTATGCCATTTATAAAAAAAGAAGAAGAAAAATAACGCAAAAAAAAGAAAGAAAAGCTGGTGGGCGCACGCTGTCATACTATCAAAGGCGAATCATAATGAACAGTGCACATTTGATCAATTACAGCACAAAGGCATTGTAAACACACATGGTGATTAAAAACAAATAAACACATTTGATGGTCTTGCTACGACTGGTCGCACACATAAACAAACCTCGCCTCTTCTCCTTTATCATTTTGTCAAATAGCCCAAAGGTCTGCTGTGTTTAAAAGTGGTTTTTAAATGGTAAACAGCGTATGGCCAAGGATTTACGTTCAAAGGGGATTTATATAAGTGTTATTTATTAATGCATAATCCGATAATTTGTTTGGAAATATGGTTCATGCAAGTTTATGGATCTGGAATGCATTGTTTCACTCTTCGGAGAAAATAAATGTCTAGTTCCGGATAGAAAATCTAATGGCCAGTAAAAGCTATTCCCCATATCTGCAGGCACGCATTAACAGAGGAAGGTTGAATATAATCTGCACCACAGAGCTGTGAAAAATCTGAGAGCCTGTTAAAAACGAGGTGGGTTGGTCACTGAAATGGCTGTTAACAACCTGTGAGCTTGCGTGTTATGGCTAGCATGGGAACAAGGACTGAATGATTCCTGCGCCGGTGTGGTAATTTGGTAAGTTTGGGGAAAGGAAATGCTGTGTGCGAGTTAAATAAAGCAAGAAATGAAGTGTAAAAGTAGGAGAGATGGAAGCTGACTCCTGATATGAGTTCAAGGATGGAATAATGTCACCGTTTCTGAACTTCGCAATGACGTTTTTAAATAGTAGCAACTTGTCTTACATCTGACCTCACCATATTTTGAACTTTTGGCTAGACTTAAGCATAATTTTAGACATTTACACAATTAAAAATATTTTTAAAAAATGAGATTCAAAATAATGTAGTTATTCGCAACATAAGCTCATTCTGAAAACGTAGCCCTATATACATTTCTGGAGATTATGTAGCCAGTTATGTAGCCAGAAGTATGTATGGTTGCATTACCTCCATATAGACGGCTTTCCCGCTGTTACCAGTTTGTTCAGTAGCTCGCCATGTACGTCGGCGAACTTGAGACGCAGAGAGGAGTTGACCATGACAATGGGATTTGAGTCCGGTGAAGAATGGTTCTGGAAAGCAGGTAAGACAAAACAGAAGCCAAAAAATTAAATAAACAAGTAAATAACAGGGTGAGAATGTGGTAAAATCTAAAAACATGGCAAAAATGTGAAAATGTGATTTCTTTTTCTGGATTGCTTTTTAAAACTGTTGGTTGGGTTTAGGGAAGTGGGTGGGCGGGTCAATCGGTGCTTTTGGAAACACTATTGGTTGGGTTTAGGAAAGGAGGAGGGTGGGTCAGTCAATGGGTCAGTCAGTCATTCAGTCAACAGCGTCCTCCGGTGGATTTACTCGAGAAAAGCAGGTGCGAATGGCACTCGCAAGAGAAATCTGAAAAAGTGTACACAGCAGTCTCTGGTGGATTCGCAAAAACAAAAACTGTAAAAAACATAATTCCTGGGACATATTTGGTGCTCTCGAGACATGTATATAGGGGTACGTTTTCAGAATGAGCCTGGGTTGGTTATATCATGTTCCTTAAACTAACCCAGTGAGCATCTTGATGTCACAATGACGTCAAATCAAAGTCAAAAAATGTGTCAAAATGCATATTGATTTGATGTCACAACCTTGACGTCCATTTTACATCCACACATTGATAACCTTTTGACAACCAAAATAATGACACAAAAAAGTATTACAATTTCAGAAACGTTTTATTAGTTTAAATGCTTTAAATCTCAAATTTACACTGGATTTTTTAACCCTACAAATCATGTAGATGACATTTAAGTCAAAACGACTTTAAATTGACATCTAACATTGGCGTCAAAAAAACACATCAAAAATCCACTACAGGACTGCCGTTTTGACATCAAGGTAGTAAGTTGACACCAAATTGACTTGCATTTTTGGGAAATTAATAAGAAATAGATATTAGTTGCCTGTAGTTTGTGATTTACGGGTGTTTTCTGTTTCTGTTAAACTTTTAAAATTATATAACATTGATCACTGCTTTTGATATTGGACTTCCTCTTTTGGTTAAACGAAGTTTAACAAAGTAATTTTATTGATAGTTTTCTCAGTTTTGAATGAAAACAAAACCGTAAAAAATACTATTTGATTTGTTTGTTTGTTTTTGGTAACTTACATGGTCAATCTAGAGAACGTATCATTTTTAACAACTAAAAATGTGTTGGCGTCACGGTGGCGCAGTGGGTAGGAAGATCACCTCACAGCAAGAAGGTTGCTGGTTTGAGCCTGGCTGGGTCAGTTGGCATGTGAATAATGCATGTTTTCCCTGTGTTCACGTGTTTTTTTTCTCTGGATGCTCCGGTTTCCAAAGACGTAATATAGGTGAATTGGGTAAGCTAAATTGTCCGTAGTATGTGAGTGTGAATTGGTATTTCAGTGATGGGTTGCAGCTGGAAGGGCATCTGCAGCGTAAAACATATGCTGCATAAGTTGGCGGTTCATTCCACTGTGGCAAACCCAGATTAATGAAGCGACTAAGCCGAAAAGAAAATGAACGAATGAATGAATGAATGAACTTTTACATATCTAGAGTTGTCTGAGCAGTTCAGGGTCCCATAATGCATTCAAAAGTGCAACTGGGGTGAATTCTGCACTTTCATGGCAAATATGTTGTGTGTGATAATTTGAGTCTCAAGCTGCGTGTTTGCATTGACTTTGTATGTAATTTTTTAAGAAAGTACTTATTTCTGTGTTTGGTGTGAACACAGCATAAATAAACAGAAGAACCATGCATCAGAAACTATTATAAATTACTAATTCAACATTTATTTTCGGTCACACTTTATTTTGATGGTCCGTTGAACTTAAGTTACATTGCATCTACATGCCAACTAATTCTCATTAGATTATAAGTAGACTGTTAGGTTGGAGTGAGGGGTAGGGTTGGTGTAAGTTGACATGTACTTGCAAAGTTTCTTATAGTTAGTTAAATGTCTGTTGAATGTCAGTATTAACAGATATTAAGCAGACAGTCTACTAATACTCAAATGGACCATCAAATTAAAGTTTTACATCATTTGCTTTTATTAGGTTTTATTTTATTTGTATCTATTTATTTATTTATTTACTTATTTATTTATTTTGCATTACATGGCCTATATGCACAACACATAGTCCAACCATTTTTTCTCCACTCTATACTACACACTCCAAAAAAAAAAAAAAAAAAAAAAAAAAAAAAAAAGAGCTGAAACAACACAACTCTTGAGTTTTTAGGTCAAATCAAGTCAAGTCAAACTATTTATAGAGCACAATTTTACACAACCAAGGTTGATCCAAAGTGCTTTACAATAATATAAAATAATAATAATAATAATAATAATAATAAAGAGAAAAAAATTAAAATAAAATAAAAACTGGTATCTAAAAATATAAGAAAAGGAAATATATATGTATACAAGTAATTCTAAAATGCAGATAAGAAAACAACAAGCACGTGTCACTCAAAGGCAAGGGAATAAAAATAAGTCTTTAAATTAGATTTAAAAGCATTCAATGAAGTAGAAACCCCTAATGTTCAGAGGGAGGTTGTTCCAGAGCCTTGGGGCCGCAACACAGAAAGCTCGATCACCTTTTGATTTGCATTGAGAAAGAGGCATAGACAAAAGAAACTGTTCATGGGATCTAAATGTACAGGCTGTATATGGCCTAATAAGTTCGCTGACATAAACCAGGGCAGAATTATGCAACGCTTTAAAAGTAAAAAGAAGGATTTTAAAATCAACTCTGAATTTTACTGGAAGCCAGTGCAATGAGGCAAGAACAACTTAATTGGGGACAGCTTAATTGTTTTATGTTCAATCAACTTAAAATTGCGAAAAACAAAACAAAACATTAAGTTAACTTAATAGATTTGCGTTGGGACAACATGAAGAGATTATAGGGGAACCAGCATTTTTTTACAGTGCACATATACCATTACAGCCCGGTGTTCATTCATTCATTCATTTTCTTTTCGGCTTAGTCCCTTTATTAATCTGGGGTCGCCACAGCGGAATGAACCGCCAACTTATCCAGCATTTGTTTTACGCAGCGGATGCCCTTCCAGCCACAACCCATCTCTGGGAAACACATCCACACATTCTCATTCACACACATACACTATGGACAATTTAGCTTACTCAATTCACCTGTACCGCATGTCTTTGGACTGTGGGGGAAACCGGAGCACCCGGAGGAAACCCACGCAACCACGGGGAGAACATGCAAACTCCACACAGAAATGCCAACTGGCCCAGCCGGGGATCGAACCAGTGACCTTTATGCTGTGAGGCGAACGTGCTACTCACTACACCACCGTGGCGCCCAGCCCGGTGTTGTTTAAGTTAATTTATTCTACATCACACTATATCACTATTTGTTAAAATGTCTAAAATATCAGGATTTCCCTTGAGAAGGAGGAAGAACGAGCATCTCTCGGCTTCCCACATGGCGTCTGACAGTCGGTCTGCACGAATAAGACAGTGAACATCTGAATCCGAGCCATCTGGACATCACTGGCGTACCTTGGCAGCTGTGCTCGGATAATCACAGACCGTAAACATACAGTAGCGCATATACAAACAATAATGAGCTGTGTTAGACAGCCAAAGAACAGCTCTGAGATATGAGCATCGCTACAGATGGCTGCGTTAGATCATGATGCCTTCGATCTACTTTTAGCTCCGTGAGCCTCAAGCAGCCAAATGGCTCACTTCATCCTACGCTTAATGGAAAAGGCCAGTGGAGTGGAGAAAATAGCATACCATTGACATGCTCACAGTATGCAAGGTGTAGAATGTGTTGAAGACATAATGTGTCACATTCAAAAACTCAATAAATAGGCAGTGCTACATGGAGAACGTTTTGGAGAATGTTTGGAGAATGTAAAATTTAAAGTTCATTTTAAGTAAGTATGAGATAAATGAGGTCAGTACGTATTAACCGGTTAGGATCTTTTACTCAACCGTTACTGAATTGTCCGCGTCTGCATCCCAGTGCACCGAAGAAACAATTATTTTTTACAACCCTAACAATTACATTAACGTCCTTTTTTTAGTCACTATAGGTGTTAAAAGTCCATGAAAAGTATATGAGGAAAAAGCGTCCCAGTGTGAACGGGTCTTAAGGGGCCTTATGTTCAATAACCTATGTTTACCTTTTGTTCAAAGTACTTATTTAAAATGAACTGAAACAACACAACTCTTAAGTTGTTTTTGGGACAACGTAATTATTTTAGGTTCAATCTTCTTAGGTTTGTAAAAAATAATAAGTTAACGTAATTCCTTCATGTTGTCCCAACACAAATCGATGGTGTGAAACCCAGCATTTTTTTTTACAGTGTACTGTATGTTCAAAACTTGGATGGTGTTTTTTTTTCCTTTTCCTGAAATTATCAAGGAGATTTTAAAGTGTTCTGAGAGTTTTGGCATATTTAGAATACAGTATGAATCATTTGACTTCCATATTTGCTCATACTTGATATAAACATTTATTTGTCCTACCTTCAATGGTTTTCCAGTGAACAATGGTAACAGGTTTTTAACATTCTTCAAAATATCTTCTTCTTGTTCAATAAGAAACAAAAATAATTTGACTTCCATAGTGTTTGTTCATACTTAACTTACATAGCATTTAATTTTCCTACCTTCAATGGTTTGCCATCCTTCAATGGTTACAGGTTTCCAACATTCTTCAAAATATCTTATTTTTGTATTAAACAGAAAAAAAAGTCATTTGACTTCTATAGTATATGTTTACATTTGATATAAATAGTATTTGTTTTTCCTACCTTCAATGGTTTTTCCACCCTTCAATGGTTACATGTTTCCAACATTCTTCAAAATATCTTATTTCTGTTCAATAAGAAACAAAAAGTAATTTGACTTGCATAGTATTTGTTTATACTATATTTGATATACACAGTATTTGTTTTTTATACATTCGATGGTTTTCCAAACTACAATGGTTACAGGTTTCCAACATTCTTCAGAATATCTTTTGTTTTCCCCACAGAAACAAAATCTAACTGGTTTGGAACAAGTCAAGCATGAGTAAACCCCTCTGTTGGGTGAACCATCCCTATAATGTGATATTCTGCATGTTGAGCTGGAACAGAAAGTATTTCAGTACAGAAAACACATGGCACAGTTTTGAAAGTCATTATTTGAAGAGTGGACTTCTTATTGTACAGTAGGTACCACTTCCTTAATGAAACACCACAGGATATTTGGTCTCTCGTTACGGAACTAATGAGTTTTCAGAAATAACATCTGAGACACAGACAGGAAAGGTCACAAGGACAAAGCAATATGTTGTTTTTCATTGCGTTTCATTTACTTTATTTGTTGGTTATTGTGATCTTTTTTGATTAGAAGTTTGAGCTTCTTATGAAAAAAAATTCAACTGGTGCCTGAAAAAATAAAATAGATTTAAAAAAAAAATCCATTAGCATCACCCGCCGCACCAACAATTACAAATGTGAAATGAGTTTTGGAAACGCAGTTATGAAGCAAATAAATGCTCTTTGGACCATATGGAGCACAACAACAAATACAACATAATGCTAACCACGTATTCAGTCATTCCTCCAAAACACAATCCATTAGGAAAGAGTTTACAAGATAGCTGGAACACACAGAAAAACGAATGAAAAAATAAAATGTAATTGCACTATGAATCAAGAGAAATCCACAGCAATTCCTTGAACGTATAGCAGACATTAGATAAGAAATGGTCTTGGGAACAAAGGGCAGAGAGACTCGTTTATTTTTCTCAACGAACACAAGCATAACAGTCCACATACTGTAGCTTTTGCTCTGAATTTCCATGAGAAACACTTTTTTGAAATGTCATAGGAACGTTTCTCTAATGCATTTGTTGGTTGCTTTAGCGCTCGCTCGAGTTCTTCATTATATATTTTTTTACACTTATGAGGATTATCTTCATGAAAGTTTTATAAAGCATCGAACAAATCAACCAGCTATTAGGAAAATCACAACATCACAAATTTCGATTTGAAGCAAAGAAGTACATGACAATCAGACAAAAATCCAAAAGACTGTGTGCTTCAGGATTTCAAGAACTACAATCCCATGAAGCACTTCGATTGACATTAAAATGAAAGTGAAATATAAAGTTGTCTAAAGTTGTTGGTTGTATGATATAGTTTAAGTTTATAACAAAATATGTATTTTGTTTTCTGCCTGCAAGTGGGTTTTGCTTGATGATTGGTGATATTTTATATAGAATTATGGGTAATGTAGTTTTCTGAAGTTTAAAAAAAAGTGAAGAAATGGGTTCAGTGAAAGTAACTTTAAAGGTTTATCCATTTAGTGTTAAAAATCTATTTTCCTATAATGAAAATGAATGCAGCTTTTAACTTTAGGAGCACAACATCTGACAATCAAACAAAAAAATCAAACAAAAATTAATAAAAGAAGTAATTATTACTCTCAAAGTTAAACATTTCATCAGTTTGTGGTAGTTCTTTTAAAAGTTTAGCAACAGATTATTGAACTCTTTAAATCCATGAACTCTACTGCTCTCCATCTTCAAAAAATAACAAAAAAAAAACACTTTAAACAAGGTGGATTTCATGTCAAGGCTGAATCATGGTCAAACTAAAACTAGTGTGTATAATTCTCTGCTTTCAGAAAGTTGAGAGATACTAGATCAAAGCATTTCTTCAGCTAACAAGACATTTAAAATCTTTATGCCTTTTTTATACATACACATATCAATACACTGTTTAAATGTTTGTTGGAATCAGTACGTAATTACTTTTGAGTGTAATATTAATCAAAGAATCATAAAAAGATTACAAAAAAAGATTACATAAAAATAAATAAAAAATTTGGGACAGACGTTGCATTTTGTTTACTTTCCAACACAACCTAAAAGCAACAACATATCAACGTCCAATGATGTTACAGCTTGACGTTGTGTGGATGTTATACCAATTTGACATATAGCAGACGTTGGATTTTGGTTGCCATAACTGATGAATTCATGCCAGTATTTGACATCAATATGACGTTGGTTTAAGATGTTGGCTTGACGTTGGACTTTGGTCGCTTTCTAAACAACCTAACATCAACAAAATATCAATGTCACTTCAAATTGTTATTGGAAGTCAAAATTACATTGTCCTTAGACATTTGCCGACCTAAATCCAACCTAATGTTAATGTCGTATGACGTTGTGTGTTTGCTGGGCAATGTCATTTCTATTTGACTAGGCATAATACAGCATCTAGTCTTCATTTAAACAGCAATTCAAGAGCTCACACTTAGCTGATGATTGATTATAAGCTTTGTTTGGCATGGTGTCCAAGGAGAGAGCCCTGAGCTCAAAAGATCCTTGAGCCCTGGGCACCTCCTGTTTGCAGGGCAAGAGGGGAGATTGAGCTCAGGTAGGAGGGAGGAAAACCGGAGAACCCGGGGGAAACAGACAGGAACACGGGGAGAACATGCAAACTTCACAGAGAAACGTCAACCAGCCTGACAAGGACTGGATCAAGCGGTGTTCTTGCTGTGAGGCAACAATGTTAACCATCGGGCAGCTGTGCCACCGAATCTCATTCATTCATTTTCTTTTCGCCTTAGTCCCTTTAATAATCCGGGGTCGCCACAGCGGAAAGACGGGGAGATTCTTGATGAAGATTTGAATCAAATGAAGACGAAGATGACTGTAGTATGAAGACTATGGTTATTTATAGTGACTTTGGAATCTGATTGGAGAATCATGTATTAGCTAACGCGGGTTCAGCTGTGGTCAATCATAAGCCCGTGATCCTCTCAAAATGAGTTTCTAAATAAACTTCACAAAGTAGCATTTCCCAAAGAACGTTTTGTTCATGTTTGAATGAAACTAAAAAGACTTTTAATAAAAGGCAGAGTGAAGTTACATCACAGACCTCTCCATCAAGAACTATTCAAGAATTCTTTTACTGCCTGAAAGATCCACTGTTATCAACCACATTGCGGGAACAATAATGATGGGGTAAAATTGACCTCTGTATTGACTTACAAATTGCTGCCTGTTTTTTATTTCAGGTCCACAGTCCATCTCAGCTTGAGAGAAAATGAATGTGCGATTTAAACTCACAGATCAATTTCTTCCAACAATCTTCTTTCATCCCACTGAAGTGCTAAGACAGTTTTCTGTGCACTTTAAACCACAACTAAAGGAAATAGAGTCATGTTAAATGATTAAATATGTCTATTCTTTCACCCAAAAAACTTCAACCTACTTATTTAATATGAGCTGAACCAACACAATTCTTAAGGTTATTTTGGGGGTACAACTTGTTTTATTTTCATTCATTCATTCATTTTCTTTTCGGGTTAGTCCCTTTATTAATCCGGGGTCGCCACAGCGGAATGAACCGCCAACTTATCCGGCATTTGTTTTACGCAGCGGATGCCCTTCCAGCCACAACCCATCTCTGGGAAACACATCCATACATACACATTCACACACATACACTATGG
>CAIGQQ010036372.1:21194-34254 GCA_903798035.1 Danio albolineatus
ACTGATGGAAAAGAGGGAACAAATAAAAAAATAATAAAAAAAAATAAAAAAATAAAAAAAATAAAATAAAAAAAAATAAAATAAAAATAAATAAAATAAAAAATAAATAAATAAATAAAATAAATAAAATAAATAAACAAAATAAAATAAATAAAATAAAATAAAATAAAATAAAAATAAATAAATAAAATGAAATAAAATATTAAAAAAATAAAATAAAACATTAGAAATATGTTATTGGGTTAATTTTAATTATTCAATATAAATGTATATATCTTTGTTTAACACAATACTACTGCTTTTAGAAGTTAAGAAATCAATATATCATGGGGAATGTCATTTTACAATCTAAAAAATCAATAAAATCAAGTTAAAAAAATAAAAATAATAAAATAAAATAAAATAAATAAATAAATAAATAAATAAAATATTAGAAATATGTCATTGGGCTCATATTAATTATTTAATATAAATTTGTTAATATTTAATACATTAGATACTTAACATTTAACATTTTCTTGCCAATTTAAACCCACAACTTTAGTGTTGTATCAGATATATACTGTAACATCTATAGCAGTAATATTTTAGATTTCAAAAATAACAATTAAAACCTAAAAAAATAAATCCAAAGTAATAACCCTTTTAGGTCAAAATCCAATTTCAAAAAAAGTTCTGAGGTCTTTGCAGTCCTCGTCTGAATTCAGTGGAAGTATGATCTTATTGAAACCATTTTATCAGATTTTTAAAAAAAGTATTTCATGCTTGCTCCTTAAAACCGTTTGTGAATTTCCCAGGGGTCTAAACTAAATTATACTGGCACTGTATTCAGAGCCAGTTTGTTAAGGTTGGTTTGAAAGGCAAATCTATAATTTTCATCACTGCATAATTGAAAGCTTCTTAAAGACAATTTAATGCACGCTTCATGCCGTTGGTCTCAGATCAGAGGCTGATTCATGACTCCCTGCAGTCGCATCCCACTGGGATCTGTCCAGATGTACAGTAATTGTATAGCTACTGTAAATCATGAGTACAACCAAATAAAACCATCACTGGGATACATTTATGTATGTAGTCATTAGAAGGAAAAATACAGCTGTGTTTACAATACCTACAGCGCTTCTTAATGGTGATGGAATGGTAATTTGACATTCATTGTTAATTGAAAAAATGAGACAGTTATAAAACAAAAATTGTAAAGTTAAGCCAGTGGCCGAAGCATAAAGCTGCTTAACTCAAAAACTGCATTAAAATTATCGCAAAAAAGCTTTTGATGATTGGAAACAATTAACAAATAACTTGAAAATTCTTAGATTCTCTTGTATACAGGCATTTTTGAGTAAACAATTAATATTTTGTTTTATTTGATAAAAATCTGATAAAATGTCTCACAAACTGATATTATTAATACTATAACTCATAATACTATTACTAATATTAATTGAAATTTGTAAGACATTTGATCATATCTTTATAGAACATAAAATTGTAAGTATTATTTATTATTTGTAATACAATGCCTTGCAAAAAAAAAAGAAAACTGGTAAAAAAATATATATATATATATATAAAAATTAAAAAAATAAAAACTTTTTTAACCACAGTACTAATGCTTTGACAATATAAAAAAATTAATAACGATAATAATAATAAAAATCCACATTTTATGTAGAAGAAATGACCTCTATGTCATTTTACGTACATCTTTATACAATTGTTAATTAATAAAACAATACATTTTTACACTCTAAAAATTCAAATTATTAAAGCAGTCAGTTTTTACAATTTAAAAATGATATTCAATTCATCTTTATTTCATTTTATTAAAGAAGTTTAGCAAAAGCAGCACTAATTTTTACATTCATCATTCATTCAGTTCATTCATTCAGTCATTCATTTTCTTTCGGCTTAGTCCCTTTATTAATCTGAGGTCACCATAGTGGAATGAACCGCCAACTTGTCCAGCATCTTTTATGCAAGGGATACCCTTCCAGCTGCAACCCATCACTGGAAACACCCAAACACTCATACACACTTCACACACATACACTACGGACAATTTAGCTTACCCAATCCACCTATAGTGCATGTCTTTGGACTTGTGGGGGAAACCGGAGCACCCAGAGGAAAACCAATGCAAACACAGTGAGAACACACTTCACACAAAAATGCCAACTGACCCATCCGAAGCTCGAACCAGCAACCTTCTTGCTGTGAGGCGATCGTGCTACCCACTGAGCCACCATGACGCCCCAATTATGAATATATACAAATAAAAATAGACCCTTTAGAGTTTTTTTAAATCTGTGTTTGTCTTATCAATACATTTAAAAAGACTGAGTATTTTATGACTTAATCTTCTGATATGCATTTTTGCGATTGTCAACCCCAGGGGGTTAACATAGACGAAGAAAAGAAGATAAAAAGCTATAACAATATTAACAGATTATTGCAAAAAAAGATAGCAAAAATATCACTTAATAAATCCTACAATACCAATAGCAAATAAATAACTTTATGTTTCTAAAAAAAAGTTAATTGACAAGATTCAAGAAGATACAAAAAATTCATATTGAAACTGACTCAGTTTGAAAGCTTGAATTGGCCACACAACATAAAACATCCTTCTGTGTAAATAGCTGATGAGTTACATCAAATTGTAATACATGCTCTCATTCGTTTCTGCTGTATGTCATTAAGCTTGTTAGTTCTTAATGACATACAATATTTTTCATCGACATACATCTTTTCATAAATTGAAATGCAAAGTAGATAATAAACAAAAAAAAAGAGTAGTGTAGGTGACTTAGTTTGAAAGCTTGAACTGGCTACAGAATATGAACCATCTTTCTGATGAAATAGCTGATGAGTTACATCAAATAATAATGCATGCTCTCATTCGTTTCAGCTGTATGTCATTAATTTAGCCTTGCATCTGCTTTCCATCTGCTAATCAGGCCCAAAATAAATTACAGTGTTTCTTTTTTTCCAAAATCACATTAGGCCTGGAGGTCATTCAACCATTTACTTAGTAATTTGCACTCTTATGTGTCTGAAAAGACGGCTACCTTTGCTCTATTCTTCTCTAAATACCACTTTATTTGTGTGCTGCTTTATGTACAAAAGTAGCATTTTTGTTTGGACTTCAATGATGGAACATGTTTGGATCACCTGTGGTCAAACTGTCTTCATGTGTGGCTACATGTTTGTTTTAGTGTGGCTCAGCAGGAAGCTTTTATGTCTGTTTCAGAAGCTCACAAAAAACAAGAAGAGCCACGTGTTGACCACAGATGGACATGATGACATCATTGTTATCTGACCTTGGTGACCTTAGTAAAGAATTGACGTTGAAGCATCAAAGACATTTAATTCAGTTCACATTTACACGATAGATAGATCTGACAGATAGACAGACGGACGGACGGACAGACAGATAGATAGATAGATAGATAGACGGATAGAACGGCAGACTGACATACAGATAGATAGATAGACAGACAGACAGACAGACAGACAGACAGACAGACAGACAGACAGACAGACAGACAGACAGACAGACAGATAGATAGATAGGACAGACGGACGGACAGATAGAGCGATAGAACGGCAGACTTACATACAGATAGATAGATAGATAGATAGATAGATAGATAGATAGATAGATAGATAGATAGATAGATAGATAGATAGATAGATAGATAGATAGATAGATAGATAGATAGATAGATTGACAGACTGACAACAGTAAGACAGACAGACAGACAGACCGTTTGAACGGCGGACGGACGGACGGACGGACGGACGGACATAGATAGATAGAATGACAGACAGACAGACAGACAGACAGACAGACAGACAGACAGACAGACAGATAGATAGATAGATAGATAGATAGATAGATAAATAGATAGATAGATAGATAGATAGATAGATAGATAGATAGATAGATAGATAGAACGGCAGACAGAGTGACAAACAGATCTCCATCACACACACTAATGACTCAAGAGATCAAAGCGAGCCCCCCCAATGTAAACCGTATTTATAGGACTACACACTGCTTCATAGTGAAAGACTATTCCCCCTCTGAGGCCAGGAGAACAGGCATCACACTTGTGGATGGTAAAATTAGTCTGAGCTCTGGACGTCCCACAGGCCTGTAACTGATGGGGGGTCCTAAGGGGACTGGAGACCTCTACAATACTTTCACCCCCTTGTCATTTATGATCTAGCTCCATTTCCTCTGTCTGTCTTGCTTTCTGTGTATCCAGTTACCTAAGTGGTGTTTCAACATCAGATTTCAAAGATGCTTGTTTAGTTGACCCAAACATTTTGAGATTTCCACTTAGTTTAGAGTTGTTAAAAATTTGTTAAAAATTAAAATTTTAATTATTTTGAATGATATGAATGATTTAATTTAATGTTGAATGTATATATAAAGGTGGTTGTTTTATTAGAAGATCATTCAGAGGGTGATTTTAAAGCATCAAATATTTATTTAACCTTTATTTCTTAGAGTTTATATAGTTTTTTATATATATTTTGTGCATGTCTCTCTCTCACTCACTATATCTGTATGTGTGTGTGTGCGTGTGCGTGTGTGTGGGGGGTGGCTCTGTATTCACGATTCACATTAATTGCTATTTGTTTGAGAAAAAAAATATATAATTTTAGTTTTATTTTACAAACTACTAGTGACATTTCTAAAAATTGTCATTTAGAGCATTTTACATTAAATGAAGAAGTGCTATGTTTTCAGACATGTTTATATTCATTAGATGTGACATAACCAATGTTTTTATATCAGAAGAATAATTTAAAATGATTGGAAAACCCCTCAATAACATTATACATTACATTAAAGCTGCAAGCAGTGATGAACGGGACCTCGCACCCTAGGCTCACCAAAGCCTGGTGGCTTTAGAACGACAGAGAACAGTGGTCAGTTATAATTTAAGCTGATAAATATAAAATATACATTACATTATATATACAGTCAAGCCCAAAATTATTTAAACCCCTAGCAAATTCGGACTAATGCTGTGGTCAAACCCGAGTTTGAGCATACGAAATTCTGTTGTTTGGCACTGCGAAAAGGGGCGGGATTAAACAAGATGATTAGACATTCAAAAAAGTGGGCGATTGGTGCATGTTTTAAATTTCTGTACAGAGTTCATGTTTTGATGTTCTATTGGTCTCACACAGTCATGTAATGCAATTTTGCAGGTCAGACTTCACCAAGCTTGAACTTTAAAACGCAGTGAACTGAGAAAATTGTCGCACAAGCTTGTTTCCACTCTGTCGTATTCGCAGATTATTTTCTGTCAACAGCAGTTTTAAAAATGTTGTTCAAATGTAAATAAAAGCTGAGAATAAATATTATTTTTGCTCAATGATGCCTATCTTTTGGGAGAAGCCTGTCCTGTCAGATCGATTGTTTTGTTCCTAAACAGGGATAAAAAAAAGAAATGCTACAATGTTATACTTTGTTCTTGGTGCGGTTTGATTTTACATAGCACAGTTTCTAAATGGACCAAAATAGCTAAAACAAGTCACCTGCGAGTAGGCTAAACTCTTGTCACATTGGTTCCATGGTTTATTTTTCAGAGTCCCATTCAGCTGTCACACAACCTTGTTTTAATTTATGATGATGAGTAATAGGCAGGGCCAGATGGAATCTGCGGACATTTTGTGCTATTTCTGTGGAGTATTTTGTTAAAAATCTGCGGATTTATGCGGAATGATTTTAGGAGTATCATAACTAAAAAATTAAAGTATGAAATAAAAAGTAATAACTTTTTAACTTTTATTTAATGTTTACAATGCAAATCCAATTTGATCCACTTTATTTGGTAAACAAAGCAAGATTTCGTATAAAATCTCTTCTAAAAGACAGAAAATAGTACTTTACAAACTGTATTGTAAAAAAAATGAATATGAATATTTACATATTTATCAATACTTTTACAGAAATTAATTTGAAGACTGAATAAATATAAATTTACACACATTTAAACCAGTAAATAAACAGAATTAGTGATGGGCTAAAAATCTGCGGAAATCTGGGATTCCGTAGGGATGACATCCCGTCCTACTCATGATTCTCATTTATTTAGCCATATATGCCTATTAAATATCTATAATACACTGTGATATTGTCACGGTTGCAGTTTTGTGCTCTCTCCAGATTGTCTGTTTTCACGTGGGGCTGTCTTGTTTTGATTGTTCACGTGTTTATTGTTTTGTTGTTTCTGGGCTGGTCACGTGTCATGATGTCACTCAGCTGTTCTGATTAGTCACCAGCTGAGTGTCATTACTAGGTCTATATAAGGACACCGTTTCTATGTTTCTTTGTCAGTTCGTTACGTGTTCTCACTCACCTTTGTCTATGCCCAGGATTGCTGCAGTGTCCGCTGGATTTCGTCCGTTGTCTGTTCATCCAGTCTTGTGCCTTCGTTCCAGTCGGATCTGTCCTGTGTTTACACATTTTGACTTGTGTCGTTAAACAGTTTTTACTTGCAATTGGATCCATCTCTGTATCATTCACCGCGTGACAGATATAGCCTGGTTCGTTAGTTCATTGGATAGTAATGTTTCCTCACTATTGACCCGCTCCAGAGTTTGAATCCAATCGAGGCCACCTTAATTGAGGTGACATCGGACCGATTTCTGCATTCACATACTGTATGCCAAATGAACCCCACTAACTGGGGAAATACACCAGGTCCTAAAACAAAAGTCAGAATTTGCCAGGTGTAAAAATAATTTAGAGCATGACTGTATATATTACATGGTAAATGTTTGAAGACCACACAATTTAAAGATATTTATTATTAATAATTTATGTAATTAATTTATATAAACATCTAGTGTGCTAATGAACAGCTGCATCCTCTACTTCTCTCCTGGTTAGATTAAAGATATTCTCTATTTCTATTAGGGACTTTCTCTGTTTCGTCTTGTTATTTGCTCTGCTGTTCCTAAAACAGCAGCACGGCCAAAGCAATTAGCCAAAGCATTCACTGGAGCTTACTTAACTACAATAAGACAGTGCGTTAAATTAAAGGACACCAATCTCATGTTACAGTGAAAAATCATTGCCCTCGTCTGAACCTGGCTTTAATTTCCTGAACAGTAAACTCGGCCCACTGCTCTGCTGTTTCTGTTCAATGAAAAATTTCAGTTGCACAAAGCTGTTAAGGGGTTCCCTGGGTGTACTAACCCCAAAATGATTGATATTTTCTCACTGCCATTTGTTTCAACAGAAAAGCAAAAGGGTATCTATAACACAATGGGCATAATCTCAAGTTTTAAAGTGAGGCTGTGACCTTTGTTAACCAGAAATCCATCAAAAATTGACTTCTTAGATGTTCACCAGAACATCTGCCTTCAACAATGAAAAGTTACTTTTTACGTGTTCATTTAGTCAACACTTTTAACACTGATTAATCCTAAGAGATGATACTATTAAAGTTTATACAATTTCACATATAAATGCTCTTCTGATGCTTATACATGGTGTTCATAGACCATTCATTCATTCATTTTCTTTTCGGCTTAGTCCCTTTATTAATCTGGGGTCGCCACAGCGGAATGAACCACCAACTTATCCAGCATTTGTTTTACGCAACGGATGCCCTTCCAGCCACAACCAATGTCTGGGAAACATCCATACTCACAATTTAGCTTACCCAATTCACCTGTACCGCATGTCTTTGGACTGTGGGAGAAACCAGAGCACCCGGAGGAAACCCACGCGAACACGAGGATAACATGCAAACTCCACACAGAAATGCCAACTGACCCAGCCGAGGCTCGAACCAGCGACCTTCTTGCTGTGAGGCGACAGCACTACCTACTGCGCCACACTACCACCGTTCATAGACCAATAAAATAGTAATTCAAGTTTTTAGACAGCTTTAAAATATTCTAAATAATAATAATTCCTTACATTTTCTACATTTTCTCGACACTCAAAGCGTTTTACACAATGGGGGGGATCTCCTCATCCACCACCAGTGTGCAGCATCTACCTCAATGACACGACGACAGCCATATTGTGCCAGACCTCACACCACACACCAGCTGATTGACGGAGAGGAGACTGATGACTGAGAGGCTGAGAGGAGAGTGATGATGCCAATTATGATATGGGGATGTTAGAAGGCCATGATGGCCAGTGGACAGATCTGGCCAGGATGCTGGGGTTAAACCCCTAAAAATGCTTAAAAGGGACAATTCACCAAAAAAGAAAAAAAAAAGAAAAGAAAAAGTTCTATTAATTTAGAGAACATTTAAGATTCAGGATAATATCTTTTAAAAATAAAACAAATAAACAATTTTAAAAAAAGAAGGTACAAAAGTACAAATATATGGCATACAGCTCAGGAAAGTACTGCACACAACCCTCCATTTGTTTATAAAAGTTCAAATATATAGTGGTGTGAAAAAGTCTTTGCCCCTTACTGATTTCTTTTTTGCATGTTTGTCACACTTTAATGTTTAATAAAACTTTTTCTGCCTAGTCTCTTTTTTACGGAGGAGTCATGAACACTCATCTTAACAATTAAGCAAATGAGACCTGCAGTTCTTTGGATGTTGTTCTGGGGTCTTTTGTGACCTCTAGGCAGAGTTGCCTCTGCACTCTTGGGGTAATTTTTGTTGGCCGGCCACTCCTGGGATGGTTCTCCACTGTTTCATATTTTTGGCATTTGTAGATAATGGCACTCACTGTGATTCAGTACTGTCCCAAAGCTTTAGAAATGGATTTATAAACTTTTCCAGTCGGTAGATCTCAATTATTTTCTTTATCATATGTTTTTGAGTTTCTTTTGGTCTACTTCACTTTGTCAGAAAGGTCCTATTTAAGCTATTTCCTGATTGCAAACGGGTGTGTCAGTAATCAGGCCTATACATGGCTAGAGAAATTGAACTCAGGTGTGATGAACCAGAGATAAGTTATGTTTTAATGGGGATAGGGATGACACTTTTCCACACTGGGCTATGTAGTTTTGTATTTTGTTTCCCCTTAATAATAAAAATCTTCATTTCAAAACTGGTTGATGTGTTTACTTTTGTTATCTCTGACTAATATTTAAATGTGTTTGAAGATCTGAAAGAAAGTGTGACAAACAAGCCAAAAATATATATTTATAAATAGCAAACACTTTTTCACACCACTGTCACTGTACTTGTGCACCTACTGGCTGTGGTCTACTCTCATTTCAGAAGGACAGACATATACCACAGCAAGCTACAGCAAAGTCTATCTTGGATCTATCGCCAAGTCTGTGTTCAAATCAATAACTCAATTTAATGCTTATCTCCTGCATTTGCATAGCTTGTGGTTTTGAGGGTTTAAGCAGAACTATTGTATATACTAATAACATGAAGCGAGAACCCCCATTAAGAACCATCAATTTGTCAATAAATGCATCCTGACTTGCCAAAGTGGTCCCGTCTGAAGTATAGTATTGGCTGTGAGGCTGTGATTTATAATGTTGTAAAAATGTTCAGTTTCTTGCACATACAGTACTAATCACCACTGCTCCATAAGACCTCAAGATAATGTGTTACGACCCTGGTCTAGGTCAAAGACGTAACATAAATAATTTAGGTGACAAATAAAATTCACTTTTAAAAACCCGAGACGGGTTCGTTTATTTGTCTTTTTTTGTCGTTTTCTTTTTTTATCACCCAAAAGAAATGTGAAGTTTATTACCTCGAAGTGAATCCACCAACAAAATAATAAACAAAACACACGCTACCTAAACACCCCCAATAAAACTACCTACACTCTACAAAGGAAATAACAGAAATAAAAATACAACGCTACACCTGACTCCCTAGTGATAAATAAAAACAAGAGAAAATATGTACATTAAAGAAAAAGTGTGGAATCCAACTCCTACTGCTTCAAACCGTGTATATACAATATTTTCACAGTGATGTTAACTCACAAAACAAAAACAAACTTACAGTTCAAGAGTTCACACTTAGCTGATGATTGGTAATAAAGCTAGTTTGGCATGCTGTCCCAGGAGAAAGCTCTGAGCTCATAAGATCGAGAACATGAACTCCGTACATAAATGTCTACTGGCTGGGTAGAGGCACAAACCAGAGGAATTTTTGCTGTGAGGCAACAGTGCTAGCCATTGGCCCACCGTGCTGCCCTATAAAGGAAAAGGGAGGAGAGGGGGTGGAAGGGGGGATTCTTTGAGACGAAGATGACTAAGGTAAGATGCTTTGGTTATTTATACTCAGCTGGGAATCGTCTGATTGGTGGATTGAGCATTAGCTTGACTCTGGGCCAGCCGTGTCAATCATAAGCACGCGCTCCTCTCGGAATTAGTTTATAACTAAACTTCACGAAGGGGGAAACACTGGATAACACACGATAACACAAAAAACAAAATTACACACACCACGGGAACATTTATCAAATTTGGTTATCCTATACACAGAGCAAGGCACAATTACTGAAATTAACTATTTTTTAAAATATTTCCCAATTGATGTGTAACATGTAAAGAAATAATTCATACAATTTTCTTTATTTTCTTTTGAAGAAAGTCTTTCTTTTAGTTACAAACATTTTTTTTATTGATAGATAATAAAATAATTAATAAATAAAAAAAAAAAAAAAAAAAAAAACAATAACACCATTAGCCCCATTAAGATTTTTTTCTTTGATTGGCTGCAGAACAAACCACTGTTGTCCAATGACCAATTAACCTAACTTGCCTGGTTAACACAATTAACCTAGTTAAGCCATTAATTTGCTCCACGGTGGCCGAGTGGTTAGCACGTTCGCCTCACAGCAAGAAGGTCACTGGTTCGATCCCCGGCTGGGCCAGTTGGTCTTTCTGTGTGGAGTTTGCATGTTCTCCCCGTGGTTGCGTGGGTTTCCTCCGGGTGCTCTGGTTTCCCCCACAGTCCAAAGACATGCGGTACAGGTGAATTGGGTAGGCTAAATTGTCCATAGTGTATGTGTGTGAATGTGTATGTATGGATGTGTTTCCCAGAGATGGGTTGTGGCTGGAAGGGCATCCGCTGCGTAAAACAAAATGCCGGATAAGTTGGCGGTTCATTCCGCTGTGGCGACCCCGGATTAATAAAGGGACTAAGCCGAAAAGAAAATGAATGAATGAATGAAGCCATTAATTTGCACTTTCAGCTGAATACTGTTATCTTGCAAGTCAAATATCATGTACTGTTATCATGGTATAGACAAAATAAATTAGTTATTATGAATTAGTTTTTAAAATTATTATGTTTTAAAATGTGATGGAAAAATTTATATAAAAAAACACTTGGAGAATGAAAAAGAATTATAATTTCACAGAACTGATAATAACTTGGGCCTTTTTTTGACACTAAGCTTTTTTTTTAGCTTAAAATCTTCCACCTGCATGGCACGAGAAAATAAACAGCACATTTTACTTTTGAATAAACTACAGTTTACCTTTAAGAACCAACTTTAGCCCGAGAGTGTCTTTTCATTTGTTCTCATCAAAGCACTGCGTTCATTCAACAGCATGTGAACAGGAGATACTGCAATTTGCAAACAAGATTCAGCACAAAACACAAACAATTTCTGCTTCATCCACGCATTTCCTTAACAACTAAAGAACATCCCGTCCTCTACTTTATCAATGCTAAACAGCTTCAGCTGCCAGAATCGCTGACATGCATGCATCATATTAGCGTAAAAGCCAGACCTCCTCTTCTTCATGCATAAAGCTGGTTATGTCCCTCGAGTCTCATTCATTCTCAACTAAAGCCCAGTCTCATTAAACTCTGCCTCATCTGGTTCACATATACACCAGCCTCTTCCAAACACAGACACGCCGGCTGTTTACTTGCCTGACTCCCTAAATAAAAGCAGATGAGGTGTGTGTTAATTAAATAATGGAAAAACCATTCATGGAATTCAATGGTTTTCAGTCACGTGTGTCTGTATAAAAGACCCAGGAGAACTAAAATCAATGAGCCAAATTAGCCATGAGCAAATGCAAATTAATGGTTGCATCAACAAGGCATCTTGGATTCTATGTCAAATTAATTTTAGACCACCTCAGCAACAGAATTTAGAAGAAGAATGTACAGTCTAATTAAGGTAAGATATGATATAAATGGTTTAAAATGACAGTCCCCCACACACAAAATAGCACACATTTAAAATATTTATAGTATGATGCTTCTCTGATTATGTTACTCAGTCAGTAAAAACTACACTATACAGTTTATGTGAAAGTCATATGATTTTGTCCATTATATTTATTGAGCAGACATGATTTTGAAAAGAATAATATGTATATAAAGTATAATGTGTACAGGATGTGGCATCCTGTTAAGAATAAACGCTTAAGTATACTGTATGACACATTATGGGCGACACGGTGGCTCAGTGATTAGCAATGTTGCCTCACAGCAAGAAGGTTGCTGGTTCGAGTCCCGGCATTTCTGTGTGGAGTTTGCATGTTCTTCCTGTGTTTGCGTGGGTTTCCTCCAGGTTCTCTGGTTCCCCACAGTCCAAAGACATGCACTATAGGTGAATTGCAGTGTTTATTCTGCTGTGATGACCCCTGATTAATACAGGCACTAAGCCGAAGTAAAATAAATGAATTAATGAATTTTATTATTTATTATAAGTAAGATATACTGCACAAACATATTTACATACACTCCATTGAACATGTACACATAGACATCACCTATACTTTATACTATATAACTGCAGGTTAGCTATGTTTATATATAATAACATTAACTGTTAAAAGCTATCAGTTACTACTTAATTAAAGTTATTAGTAACTTTATAAAGTGATGGTAACTAACAACCTTAACTTTTCTGAATTGGAATGTAAAGCAAAAAAGTGCACCTTCTGTAAAGCTGCTGAGAAACAATTATAATTTTGAAAAGCACTACACAAATAAAGTGGCGGAAGATTTCCTTGCTCTGATAAATATAATTTGGGAAATAATAAAGGAAGAAAAAACAAGTTCAGAGGGGAGCTAATAATTCTGACTTCAACTGTATGTATATATATATATATAT
>CAIGQQ010036373.1:0-16438 GCA_903798035.1 Danio albolineatus
AATGAATGAATGAATGAATGAATGAATGAATGAATGAATGAATGAATTAATGAATGAATGAATGAATAAATGAAATACGCGGTTTTCCATCAAGGCAACCCGGGCTGATGAAATATAATTAGCTAAATTGGCATTGGGCAGGTTAAAATTACCAAAACAAAGACAGTGTTCTGGCACGGAAAACACACTTTCAAAGCAGAATATCTGACTTCAGCATTGTTTTTCAGATAAACAAGAATGTTTACTTAGCAAGTTTCTTAAATATTAGCAAACATGTTATGGTATTTTTATGCTTTAGATGAGTCAAAATCTTACATACAGCACCTTTTAAAACAGGAAGAGGAAAAAGTAGTCCAACCATATATATGCACACTCAATTTTCCAAGAATGTAGCTTATAGTCACTACAAAGAAACCACATATTGTAATTTAAGGAAAATCCATTCAACAATACAGGCAACAATACACCAAGCAATACCATGGACCCCGGCATACTTCAAAATATCGATTGCAATCTTTGCTCAGTGAATAGAGCTGATTCAATCTTGCCATCATCTTGACAGATTACTGACATACGATTGGACTCTTAACCTCAACTTAGCAGTAAACTAAGATTGAATCTGAATGCTCTGATTATAAAGAGCCTTTACACCGGGGGCCTCAAACTCAAATTGGCTGGGGGCCATTGCAGTGACTGACAACTTATATGAGGGTCCTTTTCACATTCAAGCACAAGAAGAAAGTGCAATCTTAATGTAATTGATGCATTTTAGGACAACAGGCATGACGTTTTCATTTCAAGTATTACCTGCTAGTAGTGGTAATAGGGTCACACAGCTGCTGAAATATATCTTTGGCTGTTGTGTGTGTGTGTGTGTGTTTGTGTGTGTGTGTGTGTGTATGGCCATGCACTAGACACAATCTACACTGTATATGCAGTGAAAACTTTTTTCTTTCTTATTGTACATATTGAAGGGGTAGTTCAAACTGTTATGAAAGCATCACAAACAACCGGCATTCATTCATTCATTCATTCATTTTCTTTTCGGCTTAGTCCCTTTATTAATCCGGGGTCGCCACAGCGGATTGAACCGCCAACTTATCCAGCATTTGTTTTACGCAGCGGATGCCCTTCCAGCCACAACCCATCTCTGGGAAACACATTCATACATTCTCATTCACACACATACACTACGGACAATTTAGCTTACCCAATTCACCTGTACCACATGTCTTTGGACTGTGGGGGAAACCGGAGCACCCGGAGGAAACCCACGCAACCACGGGGAGAACATGCAAACTCCACACAGAAATGCCAACTGGCCTAGCCGGGGATCGAACCAGCGACCTTCTTGCTGTGAGGCGAACGTGCTACTCACTACGCCACCGTGGCGCCCAACAAATGGCATAATAATAATTATTATTCTGTCCAAACCAATTGTTGCTTAACTAAAATTTTAACAGATAGCCATACCAGAAAGCCGTTTGGGTAACTTTTCTCACTTTACTGGCAATTGACCCCTGCTTTACACATATTGGCCTCTTTGCCAGGATGTAAGTGTAAGTGAGCCCTTTACTGTGGTGTGGTATGAGAAAAATAGAGTGTTAGGGTTTTGCCAATGCTATCTCACCGCAATTCGTAACCTTGCGAATTAAGAATTAGTCATTAAACTGACAAAACGTAAAATAGTTACTTTTCTTCGTGAGATCAGGCTGGTTTTGCTTAAACTGAATTATGTACTCACCCTTCACTTGTCACAAACCTTTGAAGAAAAGCTGGAAGCCTGTAACCATTGATTTCCATATTATTTGATTTTCCTACCATGGAAGTCAATGATAAAGGTTTCTAGCATTGTCTTCAACACAATAAAGAAACTCATAAAGGTTGCAACATAGGCTCATTCTGAAAATGTAGCCTTATATGAATTTCTGGAGATCGCAAATTATGTAAACGGGGCGAGAATGTGGTAAAATCTGAAAACATGGTAAAAATCAATCGAGGGCTTTTCTTTTTCTGGATTGCTTTTTAAAACTGTCGGTTGGGTTTAGGGAGGTGGGTGGGCAGGTCAATCTGTTTTTTTTAAAAAAAAACACTATTGGTTGGGTTTAGGGAAGGAGGAGGCTGGGTCAGACGATCGATCAGGGTCAGTCGTTTAGTCAATCAATCAGTCTGTCGACGGTGGCGTCAGGTGAATTACACGAAAACAGCAAGCACAAATGGCACTCGCAAAATTTTAATTACATTTATAGTTTAATTACATGCTTTTTAAAAGAAAAGAAAAGACAAAGCCAAAGACGCACTATCCTGGAGACATTTCAAGATGTGGACAGGAAACAAGAAGAGCATTAGAAACTTGAAGCTTCAAGAGACCAGGTTTTAAAGGTAAGATGGAATGGAAAAAAGAGAAGAGAGGCTTACATTAAAACTATTTTAAAAGACAGCATGGACAGGACATGTACAAGCATTATTCACCAGAGTTTGATACTGACACTTCTAATGGCTTGGCAGACTGACATGTTGCAAGAACAGAAAGTCCAGCTTAGATCTGAGGCCACACAGGATTTCAGAAGAGATGCAGGCTTCAGTCAGTGAGCAGTGCTACTGAGATGCTTTGCCAAGACATAAAACAAACTTAATTTAAAGGGAACCTATTATACCCCTTTTCACAAGACGTAAAATAAGTCTCCTATGCCCCTAGAGTGTGTATGTAATGTTTCAGCTCATTATAACCCACACATATATACATATATATATATATACAAATTGTGTTATTTTGGTGACTGTCACTTTAAATCCAAACATCAGCATAATGACAGCAAAGTGGCTGCTTCTAACTCAAGGTCGTCTATGCTATTGAGAGAGACTGTCTTTAATGGACGGGTATTTTCCCCTCTGATGACATGTACAAAGGGAGAATGTCAATTAAAGTGTTTCTGCAGAGAATTAATATTGTGTATGACTCCCATGAGCTTGGAGGACTGTATCCATACACCTCTGCAATGACTCAAATAACTTATTAATAAAGTCATCTGGAATGGCAAAGAAAGCTTTCTTGCAGGACTCCCATAGTTCAAGATTCTTTGGATGCATCTTCAGTGCCTCCTCCATCATTTCACCCCAGACATGCTCAATAATGTTCATGTCTGGTGACTGGGCTGGCCAATCCTGAAGCAACTTTTTTGCTTTCAGGAACTTGAGATGAGAAGGAGCGCTATCCTGCTGAAGAAATTGCCCTCTGTTGTGGTTTGAAATGTAATGGGCAGCACAAATGTCTTGATACCTCAGGGTGTTGATGTTGTCATCCACTTTGCAGATCTTTTGCACGCCCCATACTGAAAGTAACTCATTCATTCATTCATTTTCTTTTCGGCTTAGACCCTTTATTAATCCGGGGTCGCCACAGCGGAATGAACCGCCAACTTATCCAGCATTAGTTTTACGCAGCGGATGCCCTTCCAGCCACAACCCATCTCTGGGAAACTGAAAGTAACTCCAAACCATGATTTTTTCTTCACCAAACTTGACTGATTTCTGTGAGAATTGCAGATTCCAATAGGTATTCTGCAGTATTTGTGATGACTGGGATGCAGTTCAACAAATGATTCGACGACAAGACTTTTGTCAGGTAGTGTACATATAAACATGGTAATTTTTTTACGCCCACATAAAAAAATACTAGTAATTTATACTAAATATAATAATAATTTGTTTTATTTTTTGTTTCATTATAAAGTGCTTTAAATAATCTGTTCAGATAATTATGTAGTTGCTATGGTAACACAGCAGTTATAAGATATAATAATATAAACATAATTTTCTATACTCTAACTATACTGTAGAGCAGGGCTGCTCAACCCTGTTCCTGGAGATCTACCTTCCAGCAAAGTTCAGCTCCAACCCTGATCAAATACACCTGAACCAATTAAATAGGACCTAAACAGCACTTGATAATTACAGGCAGGTGTGTTTAATGTGGGTTCCAACTGAAATGTGCAGGAAGGTAGATCTCCAAGAAAAGGGTAGAGCACCCCTGCTGTAGAGTATATTATACAACAATAAAACAATTTATTATGTGCACTGCAGTATTTATTGCAGTTTTCCAGTTAGCTATAGTTAATACTACAGTATTCATCAACTATAGTAAACTAATAAACTGTTATAAATACTGTGGTAAAAATTAAAGCATGCTATAGTGTTTATAATTTCATCAGTTAACACTACAGTATTCATGAATTATTCATTTAGTATGTTAATTAGCAAAGAGTTGCATATTCTATAATTTATAAAGTTTAATACATTTTACGGTTCCAAAACAGTATAGTATTTACTATAAATTACTTAAGTAATTTTACTGTGGGAAGATGTCATGTGACCGGTGATTTTTGATTAGTAATATGCATCGCTAAGAACTTTAGATAGCTCTAAAAGGCAATCTTCTCAATATTTAGATTGCTTAAACCCATAGATTCCAGATTTTCAAATAGTTGGATCGCAACCAAATATTGTGCTATCATAACAAGCCATAGAGTACATAACGGAAAGCTTATTTATTCAGATTTCAGAAGTCGAAATCTCAAATAGGTGATTCTGTCCAAAAAAAATATCCTTATGACATGTTTTGTGGCCCACATATACAGTATGTAAATCAGTATATACAGTAAACACAATGCTTAAATCAGGATTAAGCTGAGACCTTGACATCTATAGGAAATTGCGTGAAGTTCTCTTATTTTAATCTCCATTGTAGTTCGTCTACATTGCTGTCTATGGAAAAAAGTTTTAGATTTCTCACGTTCTCTTACAGTAGCGGGTCGATTTGAAGTATGACAGCTTTTCCTTATAGCTTTTCCCCTTTGTTCTCTTTACTTGTGCTGGGATAATTATAGGAACGGGAAGTTGGCATCTCTAAACACTGCTCCAGCAGCACATCACATTTAGGTCTTTCTATATACAACTCGACTGCAGAGGTTGTTCTCTTTTCCTCTGCTTTTCTCGTCCCCCTACTTTTTAGTTTAAGTTTTGAAAAGGAGGACGACGAGAGGTTTGTCAGCTCATTTGTCTAGGAACAGGTGGAGTCCTGCTGATTATGTAGGCTGACACATCAGGGCTTTGAGACCCAGGGAAAATGTTCTGCCCTCGCCAGAAGGTAATGCTTGGGCTGCGGTGAGCCTGTGGTGAGCGACCTCACTCTCTTTACATACTGCTGGAAGATACTGCTGTAAGTGGAACAAGGGGAACAAGGGGAAAACATGCAAACTTCACACAGAAATGCTAACTGTCAGTTTAGGCTGAGGCTCGAACCAGCTACTTTCTTGCTGTGAAGCGATTGTGCTACTTACTGCGCCACCATACTGCCCCAACTGATTAGTTAGAGCAAAATATTAAATTATAATGACCAAATAAAAAAAAGGATAAAAGATGATGTCATTTTTTGTTTGCATGGAACATGAATCTCAGGAAGCACTGTTCTTATCTCATTCTAACTTTTTGAGTTTACATCTTGTAAATCTCTCAGATTTCTTTTTAAATTCATAATTAAACTCAGAAATGGACAAAATAAACATTCACTCATTTTACTTCGTCCCTTATTTATCAGGGGTCGCCGCAGCGGAATGAACCACCAACTATTCCAGCATATGTTTAACACAGCAGATGCCCTTCCAGCTGCAACCCGGTACTGGGAAACACCCATACACTCACACATTCACACCCATACAGTAAAGCCAGTTTAGTTCATCCAATATAGCGCATGTCTTTGGACTGTGAATCCTGAGCTGCAGAGGAAACCCACACCAACACGGGGAGAACATGCAAACTCCACACAGAAAAAACAGCTGGCCCAGTCAGGACTTGAACCAGTGATCTTCTTGCTGTGAGGCTTACTGAGCCACTGTGCCACAAATTTACATCTAACAATTTGCATCTTGCAATTCTTAGATTTTCACAGCAATTAGTTTGTTTTCTTAATTTTTTTTCGCACACTTAATTGATATACGTGTATTGACCTTGTTCTTCAATGCAGAAGTGCGCTCGTTTTTGCGATTGTTTTTGAACTTTCGATTCATTCATCTATGGGAGAAATGACAAGGAATAATAAATGGCAGAAAACGGTCAAACTACTCGCTCTACAAACAAGTGTTTGCATGACTATACAGACAAAACAGAATAGTATAATAAGAAAATATCAGTTTGTAACATCAAGCAGCAAAGCGAGCTGTTTTTAACGTCTAAAAATTAAGTGAATGAGACCGGTAGTCTGAAGCTAAAAAGATTCAAATGGCTGCACCCACTCGTACACAGAGAATAAGGTCAATATATAGACTCAGATTTTCATGACATAAATGTACAAAGATTATTTAGATATTACAGCAATTATAAATTACATTTTAAAATTTAGTGAGTTAACACGTCGCAGAGCAAGACTTTTTGTTCATTCATTTTCCTTCGGCTTAGTCCCTTACTGTATTTATCAGGGGTTGCCACAGTGGAATAAACTGTCAACTATTCCAGCATATGTTTTACACAGGGGATGCCCTTCCACCAGCAACCCATTACTGGGAAACACCCATACACTCTCGTATTCAAACACACTCAGACACTACGGTGAATTAAGTTAATCCAATTTACCTATAGCCCATGTATTTGGACTGTGGGGGAAACCGGAGCACCCGGAGGAAACTAATGCGAGAACATGCAAACTCCAAAGAACAGAAACGCTAATCAGCCCAGTCGAGACTCGAACCAGTGACCATCTTGTTGTGAGGAGACAGTGCTAACCACCATGCCGCCAGTACTTCTTAACAGTAACTTATGAATTTGGGTCCCACTTTATATTAAGTGGCCTTAACTAATATGTACTTAAACTATAATTAACAATTAGTTACAATGTACTTATTGTGCAAATACATGTTTTTACATTGTACTTATGCTTGATTAAATACATGCATGGGTAACACTTTATTTCGATGGTCCATTTGAGTATTAGTAGACTGTCTACTTGATATCTGTTGATACTGACATTCAACAGACATGTAACTGACTATAAGAAACTTTGTAAGTACAGTCAACTTACACTAACCCCAACCCCAACTTAACAGTCTACTTATAATCTAATGAGAATTATTTGCAATGTAACTTAAATTCAACAAACAGACCATCAAAATAAAGCGTGACCCATGCATGTAATTACATCTGTAATTAATTTCTGTAATTACATTTATAATTACACTGTTGACCATCCCTTACTCCTTATCCCACTCTTAAACCTACCCATACCATCAAACCTGTCCCTAACCCAACCCATATCCCACCCCAAGCAATACAATATGAACACAGTAGGTACATTGTGCTTGTATTCAGATGCAAGTACAAAGTAGTTAAGGCCACTTAATATAAAGTGGGACCTGAATTTGTACTTCAGTGGTGACTACAAACTTACATTTGAACCTTTAATACAAATTAAAGAATAGAATGGATGTACATTTTATGTACATGATTTCCCAAAAAGTGCAAGTCATTTCAATTTACAATGCATTATATTTCAGGAGGGGGGGACATTTTAGAGAATGGTTTTCTACAACACTTGAGTGCAAAATGTTAGACATCCTCAACTGTATCCTCTAAATGAGTTATAAAATGAAAAATTGAAAATGAAATATGAGCGGATGATATAAAGCGTGAGATTGGTTTAGACAGCGATGTTATTCTGTGCTTGCACTTTGCCTCTAAATTTAAAGCAATTTAATAGTGCAGACACTGGTGTCATGGCTAAAAGCCTGTCAAAATAAGGAGCAAAATAATATCGAATGGAAATTGATTCATCCTAGAAGCAATAAGGCAGCGGCTTATCACAGTTTTACCATTTTTCAATGCAGGAAAAAAAATGAGCTGAAAAAAGATGAATGAACGGTTAATTTGACTGCTTTTCATTAATAAAGCAGAAACTGACAATAAGTACAATTGAAGAGTTTGACATTTGGATTTTATGATTGGAAATCCCTGTTCAGATGTACCCTTATCTATGCGTGAATTGCTGCTTTAAAAAGAGTATTCACAAGACTAATTAAAAACGTTTGCCATTTAATAGTTTATACTGTAGGCGAGCTGTCAGTCACAGGCTACGTCCGTCTGTCAGTCAGAAGATCAAAGCTTCAGAGTCGAGCAAACCTCATGGATTTTGATGACGGATTGTAGCCGGTCATTCCAGCTGCATAATAATAATAATAATAATAATAATAATAATAATAACTTATTATTATTATAACAGTGAAATAAGTCATTAAATATGACGGGACGAGGCGAGCTTGTATCTGCGGACTCGGTGCAACAGGAACTGTGTCATCGCGGCTCCGCCCGCTCTGATCATACAGGTTTGGTTTTCAGCAGCGGTGTGGAAGGAGCCTCCACTCTTTCTGTAACAAGCTACAAGTCGTTTATTTAACTAACTTAATCTTACTTATCTATAATATAACTAATCACAATTAGTCCGAAGCTGTTTAAGAATGGTTGAAACAATAAACATCCTGCAGTTTGTTTGCGCTGACAGCTCAGCCGGTATGTTGTTATCTGACCTTTTCATTCAGAGACTGCCCAGGATTACTGGCACACGCCATAGTCACAATATGTCTATTATGGCATTATGTTTTAGAATATTATGAATATTTACGATCTATTGATAAATTATTGTTAATTTTCCCACTGATGATCCAAAAGATTTCTTCAAATGCCACAGTGAAGCCTGCTTAAAGCCGTTGGTGCCCCAACAACAAAAAAAAAAAGTGATGTTATGTTATATTGTGTACATTCTGGCTAAAACCAACTAACTAACTCAGAATCTTATTATTAATAATCAATATTTGTATATACTGTTCCATATAGTTTTTATTAACTTTAATCAATTTAGGATGTTTGACAATGTTATGATAAATATGTTGGATTTTGGCATGCTTTTTGGCTATTTATGGACATAAAATTCAATAGAAAATATCCTGGATTTGAAGAATGTGTCCCTGGCCTTCACTGAGCTCAAGTAATAGTTTAACATACAGAAATTGTGAATAAAGTTGACTGTTGATGTCTTCAATAATAATGTCAAATAACCAACATTTCTCAAAATGGATATATCTCGTTTTGCAACGAAACTCTTCAATTCTGTTCCACATGACAGTACATCTTCGAAAAAAAAAAATCCACTAACACTTGTGGCTTATATAAAATAAAGAGTTTGCTCTGTAGCTTTTAAAAAGGTGCATTCAGATAATCTGCAGTACAAAGAATCTCATGCCCACAAGTCTCTATAGTTAACATGTTCAAATTCATAATGGAGTTCAGCTTTTAATTAGAATAATAAAACTGGAATGATGTGGAAATGACTGAGGGGCAGAGTGGAAATTAAATTTCTCCCATCCCTACAGAAATGAGGCACTCTCTCCTGAATAAGACCAAGATTATTATTCTCACTGAATGACATAAGCTTTTTTTCAGTACAGATGAACTGAGAGACATTTAAGGTTACGTTGTGTCTCTCTGTGAATGGTGACCTTTCGAGATTTTAAGCTGTTGCCAAGTGTGTATGTAATTAGTGCATCTGTTTTGGAGAAATGTGTCTGCAGTACTCATTTCCCTCTTTAAAAACAAAGAGCAAAACAATATAATCTTGTGAGAGTCATTAAGAGAAATATAAAGCTTGCATTTGCATATAGAACAACACGGCACCAAGCAAGCCTCACTACTGAAAAATCACTGTTTGTTTGCTATTCAAATAAACTCTTAATTATTTATTATTTTTATTTGCTATACCTAACACTTGAAACTTTGAATTTGTGAATAGTTTTATTGTATAAAAAGATTCATTTAGGAGTAACACAATATATATACAGTCAATGGGGAGGTATATGTAAGGGATAATCAACGGCTTGCCGTGCGTTAAAGGATTTTAATGCACGACGTGGAGGCAAAGGACCACACGACGCGCAGCGAAATTCCATGGTCCAAGCGGAGTTCCCGCTTATTCCATGGTCATTTGCCAAGGTAGGCCTATTTTTAAACTAGTTTTTCTCTTTGCTGGGCAATATTTGTCCGAATTTTTGTCTGTTTTTAATTGTTAGATTTTCTAGATTTCCCTCCACTGAATCAGCTGTGGCAGACTGACAGGCAGACAGAGAAAGAGCGAGCGCGCATCTGCGTGCTGAGGGGATGAGAAAGGATCTGTTTGTTTATCTCTTAACATTAATACTGCGAAAGCTGAGCTACGATTTACATTTCATAATGAACATACAATATTAATATTATTATACTTATAAAAAGAACCATATCAATTAAATACGCTTAAGGAATACGTATTATGAAGAGAAAGCAGCCAGGGCCCATTTTTAGAAATCGCTGCTGTTAAATATGTAAGGAAATTTAGGAAAAGAAACACATATCGGGTAAAGTAGGAGAACATTCTGCTTTATTTATTAAATTTTACCTGGAGTGTTTCGAGTCACATTCCCAGTCACATGTTTCTTTTGTCTTTCTACCACTTCTCTGACGAGGGAGGATCTGTATAGCTTTTTTCCCCCTTAACATTACCTTTAATACTGCGAAAGCTGCCATACCTACTGTACAGTATAGCAGAATTTCCGCGATTTATATTTCATAATAAACATACAAATCGTATAAAAGGTGCCATATCAAATAAATACGTGTCAGATATCTCTGCTGTTAAATATAGGTAAAGTTTGCATAATTAAAAAACATATCAGGACAGGTAGGAGAACATTCTGCTTTATTTATCTTCTTAAAACAAAAGCAATCAGCCAAACACGCAGGATCAGTGCGATATGACATTATTTACGGTCATAAATTAATTATGAAACTTTCTTGCGATCGGTCAAAAACACCTGAGAAAAAAATAATAGGTTCAAATGTCCAGAGACTGAACGTTAGATACACCAAAGATTATTTATATATCCCGTTTAAACAACAGAGATGCAAGAGATTAGATCCAGCCGCGGGTCTTGAGATGGTCTGGCCGACGTAAAGCTTCCCTCAGGGGGAGCCGTTTGCGGAGCTGCCGCTGACCGCCTGGAGCTTCCAAAATTTTTAAAGACGTGCTATCCATGCACACAAACTGCCGATTTGACTTTAAAATAACTACATTCTTGCTTGAAAAACTCTTAAAACCTGATTCTGTGGCATAGTTTATGAGTATTTTCCTAATTTTGCGGATTTCCTGTCCGCCATTAATAGCCCTCGTTGGTTTTCTGTGCAGCACATGCGAGTTGCTATGGTAACTGTAAATGTTTGGGAGAAGCGCATTTATTTCGAACTGTGATCAAAACTGACTGGAACTACCTGTGCGTTTCAACGAAATATACCACACCCTCCAGCCAATCAGAATCAAGAATTTCACCAGACCATGGAATAATACAGAGTAATAAAGGGTCCATGTTAATAACTTAAAGGTACAATCATTAATTTTCCTACAGCTTAGTCTCTCATTTTATCAGAGGTCACCACAGTGGAATGAACCACTAACTATTACAGCACGTTTTACACAGCAGATGCCCTTACAGCAAAAAAAACAGTACTGGGAAACATCCATACACTCACAATCCAGTGCTTCCCACAGGTTTGAAATTTACTTGCGGTGGTAGCTGGATCGAAACACATCTTTTACCCACAGCACATAAATGGTCAACTACATGCGACAAGCAAAAGAATAATGTGATTTTTAACAATATTTTACTTATTATGACACTGCTATAAACTGCTTCTTTTCAGTGTGTTAGTTCAAGTTCAGGCTGCTTTATTGGCATGAGATATTGTACAGTACTTCCAATGCATGTATTAATTATGCAGTATATTAACATCAAATTAATAAAATATACAGTAAATAAGAAATAAATGACAGAAAAAAAGAAACAAAACAGATAATATATAAAAAAATAAATAAATGCAACAAAAAATTAAAAGTGTAGATTATTTAAAAAAAAGGCAAATGAGTGGATTGACCAGATGTAATTTATGAGTATATAGTAAAGTTTTTCTGAGCCGTTTAGATTAAAGAATTAATTGTTTATTGTTTCTCTCATGTATATGTGCACAGTCAGCTGTAAAGCCAAGTGAAAGCAGGTTTGAATAAAAAGGTAATGCAAAAATGCATACAATTAACGAAAACTTTAGAAAGTGAAAGCAAAAGCTGAATCCCGGGCATTTCAGGAGATTTACCTAAAACCACAGCATTTTTTAAATACCAAAAAGGCGCTCTGTGGCTCTGTGGAGTGTGAGAGTACGTGTGGAAGCCAACTGGCCCAGTCGGGACCAACGACCTTCTAGTTGTGAGACATCAGTGCTAACCACCTAGCCACCGAGCAGCATAATATAATAGTATTGTATTATATTATAAATTATTATAAATTACATGTTCCGGTATTTACTAGAATTCAGAAAAATTCTGTGACGTAAATACTACTAAAAAAATAATTCAGTTCAGGCAGGAATAAACATTAAAAAGTGAACGCAATTAAATCTTGTAGAAATTAAACCTTGAACTACACTGTAATAAATAAAGGATTCCACACAATTCATTAATGTTGTCCCAACACAAATGAGTTAAGTTAACTTAACAAATTTGAGTGGATTGAACATAAAACATTTATGTTGTTCCAGAAATTATCATGAATTGTGTAATTTTAGCTCATTTAAATAAGTATTTTGAACAAGCAGCAAAAGTATATTTGTTTGAATTGTAAAAGACAAAAAAAAGAAAAGAAAAAAAAAACAATTAAGATCACTTATGGCTTCATGCCTTTTGGATAAAATGTCTAATAAACATATTCTAGAAATAAGGGCATCACAAGCAATTTATCATCCTAGAGCCTACAAAACCTATGGCCTCAAAATCCCAAAGGCAAGCTCAGAACAGTATAGTACAGAGGTCTGAGCAGGAAAAGATGCTTAAAAGTAAGAGACAGGGCTACAGAAATCAGAGCTAACACTCTGAACATCCCCTCTAATAAACCTTATAACACATTCACAGTCCAGACAGCATCTCAGGCCACAAAGAAACAGCAGTCACTCTCTCTGTCCTCACCATAATGACTATACATTTCTCAGACTGCAAAAGCCAAAGCAAAGGGAGTGCTTTCTGAGGACTGGATTTTCCAGCGAGGAGCTGGGGGAACGAATGAAATGATGTGTCATCATCAAAATAAATATTTTAGAGCAAGTTATTCAAGATAAGCTGATTAACAAAATTCTTTAATAAGACATGAGATTTATATATCTGAAACTAAATAAATAGGTTTTCATTGATATATGATATGTTATAGGAAAATATTAGGATGAGATACAACTATTTGAAAATATGAGCATCAAAAAAAATCAAAATATTGGGAAAATTGCCATAAAGCTGTCCAGTTTAGGCTCTTTGCAATGCACATTAATCAAAAATAAAATTTGATGACAAAACCTTATGACCCTTACTTACAATCCTAATGATTCTTGGCGAAAAAGAAAAAAAACAGACCCATAGATTGCATTTTTGACTGTTACAAAAAAATATACCCATGCAACATAAGACTGGATTTGTGGTCCAGGGTGACATTTATTGAATTCTTTATTCCTACTTAATTCTCAAAAAGTCTACGTTTGTGTAATAAGCAAACAATGAAAATAGATTTTGGATTTTACTAAGTGAACATGTTTATTTGAAAAACAATGCTAAAGTAATGTGCATTCCGTTGTGGAATGACCGTTTCTCAATTCCAAGAACACAGAGAATGCACTCATGTTCTCATGGAGAGTGGTTTGTTAAGTTACCTATGAAGAACAAATTCAGAAGTCCACGAGAACACCGAACGCAGTCGTGAGAAATGAGATGTTGAGCTCTTCCTGATGGTCACTAAATTGGTCACTAAATTAATTAAACATTCATACAATATATTTATAACATGCACAAAATTCTTACAAATATTCTTTGCACAATGCAAATAAAACAGATTTTAATATGAATTTTAGCAAATAAACACCCTTAATGCGTTTAAGCCTTTATTATGATTTTTATTCCCATGTTTACTTTCACTGTCTCATTTAGCGAAACTAAATAAGTTATATCTCTGAACTTTAATAAAAAATCTATATGAAATACCGTGTATCTCACCTCCTTTATTCAGCCACAATAACTTGTGGGACTTCTAGAGTGAGTACTTTGCTGAAGCCTGCATTGACGCATCCTTGATATCAAGAACTCATCACGATTCTGTTACTAGTCCTCCGTTCTTGCCGTCTCAAGTTTTGAAACTGAACTTCGGCGGCTGATGAACACAAGAACGTTTAAGAACGCATATTGAGATACAGCCAATGTCTCTATTTGTTTGATTTGTGTAACTCCACCCACTGCCAGTTTACCAATTCATATTTTTTTCCTAGTTTCCTAGTTTCGAGTTGCCTTGGTGGAAAACAGCATATTTCAATTAATCAATGCTGCCTCAATATTTGTGGGAGCAGCCAAAAATGTGTCCTCCAACAACAGCAGCTTACGAAATAAGACTGATTCAGAGTTATACAAATCCACATTAGGTGATTTTAATTAGCAAATAATATAAATATCCCAAAACATAAACTTGTTCCTTACCACTGTCGCCACTGGCTTGCTTGGTTTGGGACTTGCTGTGCATCGATGGCTTTGCTCTTCAGTGTTTGGACTTTCAGCAGTGAAAATTAAACCACACTGAACTGAACTAAACTGAACTTTAACTCTAAATACTGAACTGACAGCTTCAAGTTCAATTTACTACAGTATGTTAAGCTGCTTTAACAATCTACATTGTAAAAGAGCTTCAGAAATAAAGATGAGTTGAATTGAATAAACATTAGCTGAGCTACTTACATTGTAATGCTTGATCATCAGGCATGCTTGCTCCTGTTTGTTTCATCAATCTGGCAACCTGTTGGAGGGAACGGGTGAAAAAAAAAAACTCTTTAATGTTTTGATTTTGGGCTGCATACCTAGTTCAACCAATCCTAAAGCAACCCATAAATGAAGACACCACAAGTAATTCATTAGGACGAATTAAGTAATATCATCCCTAACAAACCCTACAAAACCAAAATCCCAAAGTCAGCAGAAAACGATACTGAAAAGACATGTATAAAGACTGGCATTCAAGCAATAGACAATACTCTGAACATCTCCCCTAATAAAATAATCTTACAACACATCCATAGTCCAGACAGCAGCTCAGACCACACAGAAAACAGCAGTCACTCTCTCTGCCCTCACCATAATGACTATACATTTCTCAGACTGCAAAAGCCAAAGCAAAAGGAGTGCTTTCTGAGGACTGGATTTTTCAAGCGCAGAGCTGAGGGATCGAGTGAAATGATGTGTCATCATCGAAATGACAAGTCAGCGAACAAAATGTCACAGGGGCCCCGAATGCCACCTGTCTGGCCCTCGAGCAGCTTTCCCTCCAGACAGAAGAGAGCGGCAATGGAGATTCATGCCCATCTGCATGATGAGGTGTTAATGAGGCCGGTCTGATATGTGGCCTCGTCTCCCAGGGAACTCATTACGGGCCCTGTCAAATACAGTGAGCGGCTCCATTTTGCTGGGAGGAGAGTTACACAGGGTCTAGTGCTCTCAACACAGTAAGTAATCCAGCAAATGGCAGGGTGCTGCTACATTACTGAGAACAGCAAGGCTATTTCACAGTTGTACTAATAGCAGGGTCTCTTCTATAAACATTTTGTATGAGCACAGTGAGATTTTATTTCTTTGGCTGATCAGGATAAGCTGGGGAGGAAAGGCGCAATGTGCCAAAATGAAAAATGTCAATAGTTTGAGTTTTGATATATTGTAGTTTAAACTTTGGGAGGGTGAAAGGAGCCTACAATAAAAGACTTGATATTACAAATCATCTAAAAGTTGATTTCTGTTTCATCTGACTTATCTAAATATATGAGCAATAACTATTGTATAAACTGTTTATATACACAATTATATCGTCAAACTGTTGTATAACAGTTGTAGTAGTGTGATTTGGCTGTATATTGTCACTGGTGGGACACTAAGGCACTCAGCCTGCCACCAGTGCGGATATACCGATATGTCGCACTGCTACGGTGTGATATTGCATTTATACAACAGTTCGACAACATAATCGTGTACATAAAAAAGAAAATCAAATCAAACACAGGGAGTCTCAAATCCTTTTGTATGAGAAACTACTTTCTTCCACCGTTCATTCACATCTGCAGCTGACTGTCAGAACATCAGAAACCTTTTACTAATTTACCAACATCACTTTAAAGCTAGTGTTTGAATGATTCTCTTGCAAAATGCCTAAATTCATGACAAAACAGGTGATTTTCTTCACATTTGTAAGATTATATATATATATACATACCTACCTACCTACCTACCTACCTACCTACCTACCTACCTACCTAC
>CAIGQQ010036374.1:0-15262 GCA_903798035.1 Danio albolineatus
ATACATACATACATACATACATACATACATACATACATACATACATATATATATATATATATAAATTTTATATAAGTTTTCTCAACACAATTTAATCAGTCAATAATAAGATTGTGTAAAATGTATGATTATTTAAATTAAGGATTTTAACCACTTAATCCCTATTTTTTTAGGAGATGTGTGACTTAAGGGCTACTTTTAACACAAGTAAGCAATCTCACAGTCTCAGTTTAACAATGTTTTCATTTTACAAGCAAATCTGAGAAGAAACACCTGAGACAATGTTGATACTTGAGCATAAATGAGGGCCTTATTGAATCTCGAACTATGAAAGAGCAACGTTTGCACACTAAAATATTCATGCGAGCTGAGCCCGACATTACGTGGATGCTCATAAATCTTTCTTCACAGGGGATGAAAGCTTTTAATTAGCAAAAAAAAGTTAGGTAGAGAAAGGGTGTGTCCAAACCTCCCAACAAGTTCAAGATGAGTCAGTGAAGACCTGAAGAAAAGGTTAGAAGCAATGTGCGAGTGCGTGACACTTCACCACACATTACAGCGGTATCACAAGAGGAATATCCTGGCGTTTCCAAATCAAAGAATCTGTGGGCAACTAACAACCACTTTAAAAGTTGTGGGAGCTGTCATGTTGAAACCACCATCACCAGAGGCAAGTATAGACTGACAGTTAAACAGCTCTGTGGCTTTATTTTCCCATCACTGAGATGCAGAAAGAGTCAGGTCATTAGGACCAGATAAACACATTGGGTTGCACCAAACGACAGCACTCTCACACTCATGTGACTCAAAGGAATAAAGTGATACACCCTGCCTGGTGGCACAATGGCTGTTTGATGGCTTTTGGTCTGGTTACATTTTTTTCTGTCTTTCAGGGCCACACAGACCTTCACTGACCCCATTTTGACACAGTTTTTTCATAAAACATTTCTAAAGTACGTTTGCGATGGTATTTAACGTGCCCAGGTTGGGTTTTCTTTCAGATATCACCTGCACTCAAAAAATGACATTTGCTGTTTGTTCAAACAACTTATTTAAAATCAAAGTCACTTCACTTTGAGACCATCTTTGAAAGGGCTCTCAAGCAGTATGCTCGGACATTATATATCTGAAATCACCAATAAGATAAAATAATATCTGTCGCATAAGCTTTGTTTCTAAATGTTCGAATCAAACAAAATCTGCATTTTTTTTCAGGTTGCCCAAGCTAATGCGCATATGCACTCATAAAGAACGAGATCACGACACCAACCTCATTAGTTCTACACATTGTCATGCTCTGGATAATGATCGTCTGATTCTGAAGTAATTCACAACTTGGTCTTGATGGTGAATCTCCTCCAGAAATGAATGACTCTTTGTGTACAAGTGTGTGGGTGTTTGAGTAGTCACTGATGTCATGTGATGTGCGGACTGTACCTCCTGTCATACAGATTACAAAACCAGAAAACTTTTGTTTTCAAGTATAGTTGGTTCAATTAAAGAGCCCCTATTTTGCATTAAAAAAGGTCTTATTTTGGTTTTGGGGGTCTTCAACAACATGCTGATATGCATGCAAGGTCAAAAAACACTTTCATTGTCTTATAATATGCATTTATTTTTACCTATTTATCCCAGCGACTCCCATATGATTAGTTCAGCGATTAATTTGTTCCCTAACCCCTCCTTAGCGCGAAGCTAATCTGCGCTGATTGGACCGATGACCCAGTCTGTTGTGATTATTCGACTGCGTTCATCGCGAGACAGAGACAAAATGCCTACCACGGCTACAGTATGAAGTAGCAGAAAGTATGTGAGAGCCCAATGCAGGAATGCAATAAAGCAATGCAGTTAAACACCAGCATATTACTCTACTTTTAAACCTAACCCCAAGTAATAACGAAACATTCTCAGTATTAATCCACACAGTGGCAAAAGTTGAACTATTTTGAAAATTGATCACGCCGTGCATGTGAAGAATAGCTGATGATGGCCATAGCAACGACAAACAGCAGAGGATCACAAGTTCAAAAACGCATTTATATCTGTAAAGGAAGAAGAATGTATCATGTTTTGGACACGACATGTGAACAGCCCCATAGAGATTTAACCTGAGAGATACAGTACAGGTGCTGATCTATAACAGATACGTGATTACAAGCTGTGCAGGGCGATTACAACTTTAACACACAAGTAAACACATATTTTGCCAACTACACAAAATGAGGCAACAATTTTAATTACATTTAATTAATTAATAACAATATTATGATTCAGAGGAAGAAGAAACTGGTCCTGTTGAACTGTAAAAGTTACTGACTAAGTCCCTGTCAAAGTCTGACAAAGTCCCATAGTCTCTGTTTCTCCTTCAATAGCAAACGACCAGAGAATCCCACGTTGCAGCGTAGGTTATTGTATCAATCATCAGAAAAATGACAGGAACTAACACAGCACAAGGTTGGCTATACTGTGGTATTGTTGTGGAAATGAACTTTAACCCTGTATTCCCCACAGCTGAATCTCCATCTGTTATTGATCGTCATCTTCGCGTCACGATCAGTACCGTGATACCCTGCGTCTTTTGTGAAAGCATGTTCACATTTTACCGGAATTGGAACTACATACTGTATTTGGTGATGCACTGTGTCGAAGTCGATGCGATCGAACAAAAGATCCGAACCCAACTCAATACATTTATTCGACTCTGAGTCGACTATTTTGCTAAAGAATCAGTAGTTTTAAACACTGTGCACTTTCAAATTTAAACATCAGCTGGATGTTTTCATTCACTTAGTGCTGTGTTACACACTGCATGGAAGCATCATAATAGGGGATAATAGGGGCTCTATAAAATATTTCAAGCTAGCGTTATGTAGATATTTTTCTTATGTCTGTATAGCAAGTATTTGCTGAGATTCCAGTGTTTGTTGACCATTTAAACTGTAATAAAAGCACATGTTTGGTCTGAGCTTCTGCCCCAGAGAAACATCAGTCTATAGCAATCAATGATTGGCTCCTGTACTAGTAAGTAGGTGGGGCTTCGTTCGCCATATTGACTATTACTCTTTTCCCCATTCCAAACTAAATCAATGACAGGTTTTGTGTATTCTAGTCTTTGTTTAAAATTAGCTGAAACAACACAATTCAAAGAGTTTTTTTTTGTTTTGTTTTTATTAAGGGGGGACAACTTTTTCATGTCCGTTTCATGTTCGTTTCATTATCAATTTACTCCAATTTGTAAAAAAAAACTAACAAGTTAACCTAATTGCTTCATGTTGCTCCAACACAAATCAATATTTTTTACAGTTTATTTTACAGTACACTGTCAAAAAAAAAAAAAAAAAAATGCTGGGATGATATCCCATCCTTGTTAGGTATTTCACTGGATCTTCCGAAACAGATGTGAAAGGGCAAACAACTAGCAAAACTAAATCTTTAAAGTCAATGTAGAACATATAAGCATCCAAAACTACAACTTCCCTGAGCCCTTCACCTTCTCATCAGATCTTCAAACCATTTAAAGGCTTTCTAGTATCTGAAGCATCCCGGCCCTACAAGAAACGGCTGAAATCTGTTACCTACAAACAAGTAAGCGTTCACAAAGAGGGTTTGTCTAAACACTTCATAAAAATAAGAAATGGTAGCTGACACAGTGTTTACCTGAACTCCTTATGTGTTTATTAGTCAGAAAAATAAGGAAACGAACCCCATAACAGTTTAAGCCACTGCAAAAAAATAATTCATTCATTAATTTTCCTTTGGCTGAGTCCCTTAGTAATCAGGGGTCGCCACAGCGGAATAAACCAACTACTATTCTGGTATTTGTTTTACACAGTGGATGCCCTTCCAGCTGCAACCCAGTACTGGGAAACAGCCACACTCATTCGCACACATACGCACTCATACACAACAGTCAATTTCATTCATTTTTTCATTTTCTTTTCAGCTTAGTCCCTTTATTAATCTGGGATTGCCACAGCAGAATGAACCGCCAACTTATCCAGCATATGTTTTACACAGCGGATGCCCTTCCAGCTGCAACCCATCTCTGGGAAACATCCAGACACACTCATTTACACTTATACACTACGGACAATTTAGCCTATACCACATGTTGTTGGACTTGTGGGGGAAACCGGAGCAACTGGAGGAAACCCACGCAACCACGGGGAGAACATGTAAACTCCACACAGAAATACCAACTGACCCAGCTGGGGCTCGAACCAGCGAACTTCTTGCTGTGAGGTAAACATGCTACCCACTATGCCATCATGGCGCCACAACAGTCAATTTAGGCCCCGTTTACACTAATGCATTTTCGTTTTAAAATGCATAAGTTTTGCTACGGTTACGCCATCCGTCCACACTACGCCGGAGTTTTCGAGCTCCGAAAACGGAGCATTTTGGAAACGCTGGAGAGGCCGTTCTTATTCTAAAACGCTGCTGCTCCCTCTCAGTGTGGATGGGGGAAAACAGAGACATCTGAAAACGGAAGCGTGGCTGCTGAACACAGAAATGGGAGCGTTGTTTGCACTATTGTCCGTTTTAGGCGCTATTGTGCAGTTAAACTCTGCCTTTTTTACTACAGCAGCATATATTCGCAAGAGGCAAGCTATTGTTCGAGCACTCGCAAATCGCTCGCGTTTCAATCGGCGTAAGCCCTATTTAGAACGCCGGTTTTGGGTTACACCAGGAAGAACCTGTGAGACACATGCTTCCTGTTTATACTTGAATGCGCATGCTCAGAGTGCGCGAATGATCACGTGATATATGTATTTGGTGGCGGAGTGTGGACTGAGATATGTTCAGAAACGCTGGGTGAAACGCCAGTGTGGACGCGGATCGTTTTTATGCTAAAACACCGTTTTAAAATTAAAACGCACTAGTGTAAACGGGGCCTTAGTTTATTTAATTCACCTATAGCGCATGTCTTTGAAATGTACAACCGTAGCACCTGGAGGAAATTCATGTAAACAGGAAGAACATGCAAACTCCACTCAGAAATGAAAACCTTCTGGCTGTAACGCGACAGTGCTAACCACTGATCCATCGTGCTACCCCATGAGAGATAATCTGCAATGTATATGTATTATAGAGAGAAAAAAAGTGTTTTTTACCCTGGTTAGGCACGAACCTCTTATAGGAGACCTCCAAAACACAATTAAAAACCTTCAAAACAGTATAATAGGGGGCTTTAATGATTTGCACCAAGGTTAAAGCCGTGTAAGGTTGCATCACTTACCATACTTGCTTTTCTGTAAATGACAGATGTGTATACTGCCTGAATTTAAAGTCACCTCATTAATATTCATGAGCTAAGCTTATAACATAAAAAACACATTTTGCATAAAAATCTCACTATAAAATAGAGGCCCATGATATTATATTATCTAACACAACGGCATTTCACACTTTTGAAGGTAATGTATGTGAACACAACCCAGCAAAACAAAACAATCAAACTGAACGTTGAAATAAATATGCGATTTTCCTCGGATTTTCTCTCAGATATGAGCAGTCAAGTTCAATTTTTTTACAGCTGATGTTGGATATCTGCTGTGAACGGTATAGTTGCATGAGGTCTCATCTGTGCAAGCATCCCCATAACGTCAAGATAACATAAGTGATCAAATGTGATGCCACAATACATCGGCCACCGCACAAGAGCGAACACGGCGAGTAATGACACCAGCGTCTACAGCCCGATAAATGCCAGCATTCTGCTCAGCCTCCGGAACGGATCTAAAGCCTCGCCAGACAAAAACAAACACAGCTGGCAGTTTATTATTTCACTGATAAGTATCCAGCATCCCTAGAATCATGCTTCATTCGGGGTTCTTTGGAATACATTTCCCAAATAAAATTTTTAATGACCTGGTGACAATGGAACTAAAAAATAAAGTTAGACCACTATGGATATTAATATGCACAAATAATTTAGGGTGTGATTTATTGCTGTCTAAGTGCAAACAATGCTGTCATTCTATTTTATCTGTTGCATTTTTAACACTTCTTAATATTTTATATTTTTTTATATTAATGTAATAAATGTACAACTTCATCTGATTAAAAAAAAATCTTATTAGTGATTTTTTTTTTTGAATATTGAATATTTTAAAAAGCCAAAAAGTTAATTCAAATCACAAGTACAAGCAAAATACTAAATAGCAATGAGCCAAACTAAAATAATAATTCAATAATAATACCAATAATTCAATGACAGTTCATTTTCTTTTCAGCTTAGTCCCTTTATAAATCAGGGGTCGCCACTATGGGATGAACCGCCAACTTATCCAGCTCTTGTTTCATGCAGCGGATGCCCATCCAGCCACAACCCACCACTGGGAAACACCCAAAACACTGTCATTCACACACATTCACTACGGACAATTTAGCTTACAATTTATCTACAGCGTATGTCTTTGGACTTGTGAGGGAAACCGGAGCACCCGGTGGAAACCCATGCAAACACGGGGAAAACATGCAAACTCCACATACAACTGCCAACTTATTTGGAAAATATGTATTTTCCAAAAGGCCAAAATATATATATTTTTCCTTACAACAATATATATTTAATACCCTGATTACTGAAAACTATTCTGGAAAAAAAAATTTAATAAAATAAAATAAAATAAAATAAAATAAAATAAAATAAAATAAAATAAAATAAAATAAAATAAAATAAAATAAAATAAAATAAAACAATTATTAATGATTTTTTTAATTTGGAAAATTAATTTCTGGATTTTCTAAAAGGGCAAAATATAATTTTTACACAATATTAAATAAATATCCATTTAATTCCCTAATTACTGAAAACTATTCTGGGAAAAAAAAAACATTATTTCAAATGGGTAAAATAAAATAAAATAAAATAAAATAAAATATTAATGACTTTTATTAAAATTAATTGAAAATTAATTTCTGTATTTTCCAAAAGGGAAAAGTATTATTTTCTTTACAATATTAAATAAACATATATTTAAAACCCTGATGGGTGCCACGGTGGCGTAGTGAGTAGCACGTTCGCGTCACAGCAAGAAGGTCGCTGGTTCGAGCCTCGGCTGGGTCAGTTGGCATTTCTGTGTGGAGTTTGCATGTTCTCGCTGTGGTTGCGTGGGTTTCCTCCAGGTGCTCCGGTTTCCCCCACAAGTCCAAAGACATGTGGTACAGGTGAATTGGGTAAGCTAAATTGTCCGTAGTGTGTGATTGCAAATGAGTGTGTATGGATGTTTCCCAGAGATGGGTTGCAGCAGGAAGGGCATCCGCTGCGTAAAACATATGCTGGATAAGTTGGCGGTTCATTCCACTGTGGCGACCCTGGATTAATAAAGAGACTAAGCCAAAAAGAAAATGGATGGATGGATCGATAATACCCTGATTACTGAAAACTATTCAGTAAAAAATAATTCATTCAAATGAGTAACGTAAAATAAAAAAATAAATCAATAAAAAATTTACTTTTTGTTATTTTTTATATATTTGTAAAAAAAATATTAAACTGTTTGTATGTGTTCTTGTGTTTCCTTGCTTGACAATAAACAGATAGATCTGACTGCTACTTTGATAGCACCAGAAAATTTCCACAACCATCTCATTTTACACACAATCTGCCAAATTCAGCTCACTACTCTCCAAGTGAGACTCCACACTCCCTAAAATGTCACAAGGACAAGAAATATTAGCCGTCAGATGGACTTATTTTTAGCAGTTTCAGGTGGTATTCTTAGCCTTTTAGTTCCAGGTGTCCTTGCTGGCTAGGCGATGTCGGCAGAGTCTCAGAGAGTGTTTGACAGGACTGTCAGATTTGCAGAGTCGATCGAGGGGGTTTTATCAGCCCGCACCAGATAGGACACCTCCCGCCTCAAGCTCAAGTTCAAAGGCTTCAACCATCAGGAAGTGCCACTCCACGGATAATGGTGAAGCAATAAATCACAAACACTGCGAAATCATGCGCATCTTAACTCACACATTCACCCAGGGGTGTTAATCCAGTTAAAGTCCAGAGGACAGAAGAGAACACCCACAGACTCAATAATAAAAAAAAGCTGCTAAAGCCTCATGGTAACAGTTAGTTTGGAAGATTGTTGGACAGCAAACTGAGTGAAAAACATATATAAAATCTATTGACTTTTATCACTGAATTTAGAAGATCTTGAAGAATAATAGTATGGCTATCTGAAATGCTTTAATTAGATCAAGTAAGATTGCCTGAGGGGGAGAATAAATACAAATCCCTTTAATCGTTTTTGATCCTATTGAGTCAGACTTGGTTATCTGCCCTTCAGTTGGACTCTAGTTAATAACAGGGCTGTCAACACATGCATTGACCTGCTGTCAGACACATGCTGATGCCTAATCTACAGATCTCTAATCTGCAGATCAACGCTGATTCAATCCTCTCTGTTCCTATTTACCTTCAGAAATTCACAATCAAGATTCACAATCTTATTCGGCACTTTTGTGATTTAAAAGAAAACCCTGAATATTAACAACTGTGGATGGACTGAAGTAAAATACTCTTGGACTATATTAGGGATACATTTAGATGACAACAATGTAGTTCAAAACTGAATTCCTTCGGCTAAGTCCCTTATTTATCAGGCATTGCCACAGCGGAATGAACCAACAACTATTTGAGCATATGTTTCACGCAGCGCATGCCCTTCCAGCTGCAACCCAGTACTGGGAAACACCCATACACACTCATTCACACATACACTACGGTCATTTTAGTTTAGTCAATTCCCCTGTACTGCGTGTCTTTGGGGAAAATCTGGAAGAGCACCCGGAGGAAACCCACACGAACATAAGGAGAACATGCAAACTATACACAGAAATGGCAACTGGGCCAGCCATGCTGTGAGGTGACAGTGATAATCATTGAGCCACCATGCCCCCTGAACTGAATAATTTTCCCTTTTTATTTATTTAGTAATTTTAATTTTTAAAGTATACAAACCTGTGAAAATTAACTACAGAACATAAACAGAACAACACAAAGGTGAGTAAATCATAAGAGAAAGTTAAAAAGAATCATTTAGAGTACTGCTGTAGATACTTTTATGCTAATTTCAAATATAATGACTGAAATCAAAATGTAGATTAAATTCAAACGTGGAATATACATAACTTATATTTTATTTATTTAGAAAAGTCTTTCATTTTGAAAAATGACCTTATCCTCTTGGTTACATCTCGGAGCGCCCAAATTTGACCCACAAGCAGTAAAATGAGTAAGAAACACATGTCTTTGGAAAGTTTCTTTGCTAAGGAGAAAAGGCCCAGTGAAGGACTGCCAATGGAATGGATTTGCAACCTATTTGTTGACCAAATCAGGTGAATCCACCATGGTTGTGCAAGAATATCAACTGCTGGAGGCCGCAAATGATGTTGACCCTTTAGGGGCCGTTCGCATGTCGCGTCTTTTCTAGAGTTTGCACAAGATTGTTGCTTCCAATGGTGGTGTGTGGCTTGCCCGCACAAGCAACGTGTCAAGAATGAACAGATCAGCTTCAGCTTGTTTGGAATATACATATTTCAGAAGACTAATGATCTCACACAAACCCAAACGCTGCAGTGCTTTGCAATTTCTTCCATTAATAAAACTTTTTTCAGAGCTGCAGCAATGAGAAAAAAACAGTTAATGGTCACCTAGCAACCTACAACCTGCTATTACCCCCATCGCAAACCCCAAAAGTAGGAAACACAAATACTATTAAAGTCAATTGTTGAACATTTTTCCAGCTTTTTTCAAAATGTCTTTTTTGTTTAATGGAAAAAAAGTCAAACAGGTTTGGATCAAGTGAAGGGTGAGTAAATGATGAAGTTTTTGGGTGAACTACCCATTTAAAGGTATCTTTATCAACTTAATCAGAAAAATAACTAATGAAAACCAATATTCATTTCAAAATCACAAACAATCACATGAAGCTACAGAATATATGTTCCTAATTCACTGCTTTCTATTACTGGTTATGTTCTCTGATTATTATCATTTGTTTATATGCTATAAATCTTGTATAGGTTTTGTGATCAGGATGTGGATCCTGTGATATATCTATCTCTGTCATCGACAGTTGGTGTTTGTCTGGCTGTGGCAGGGATGACAATTAATCATGTTTCATTCCAGTGCAGATATACACTTATGGGACTGAGAGCTGGATGAACATGAAACTTCAATTTACTTCAATCTTGAGCTTGTTCACTGTGCTGTCTCCCGCAGCCAAGACGTGGGCGAGAACATCACAAATGTCTGACAACCAGTAAGGCTACCTGCATCTGTGCCATCAAGGCAAATATGGATTTGCAGCTCATCTGAGCGCCACAAATTATTACCTGCTTGTCAAAGTCTGGAAGAAATCTTGGCTATTTCAGTCATTTGTAAATGTGAAACTGTTGAATGTTGACAACAAACCTGACAATACATCTGCTATACTGTTTGGTTAACATGAGAGAAACCCATTTTATATACATGGAAGGATGTTTTTTGGGAGAGCGGAAACATTTTTAGATGCTTCATTCTTGTCAGGCACTGCGACTCTAATGGTCTGTGGTTGCGTGACTGTTATGGTTGAGTGCTAAATATGTGGCAACTAAAAAAACAAACAAAAGCTAAACCACTATAAATGTCAAAAGCTGTTAAAAGATAGTCTTTTTTTTCATTCTAATTCGACGTATTTCCACTTGAAACCAACCCAGGCTTACTCTGACTACGTATTTCTGGAGAGCGCCAAATATGTCTCGATTTCTCTCACGAGTGCCATTCGTGCCTGCTCTTCTCACATAAGTCCACTAGAGGCCGCTCTCGACTGACTGACTGACTGACGAATCCCCCCACCCTCCTCCTTCCCTAAACCGAACCGTTAGTGTTTTAAAAAGCACAGATTGGCCAGTGCCTGCCCACCCACTTCCCTAAACCCAACCAACAGTGTTTTCAAAAGCAATACAGAAAAAAAAAACCTTCGCAGCTGCCTTATTTTTACCACATTTTCAGATTTTACCACATTCTCACTTGTTCTTTGCTTGTTTATTTTTTGTCTAATCTGCTTTCTAGAACTGTTCTTTGCTGAACTTGAACACTGTCATCACTGTCAACTCCACTCGTTGTTTCAAATCCTCTGACGTACACGGCGAGCCTCTATAATATTTGATTAATGATTCTGAGGGCAAATGAAAGCAAATAAACATATATTGCTTATAACAACCATTACTATATACATATGAATATGTATGGGTATTTGGAAGAAAAAAAATTGATATTGCGATATTGGAATAACTGCAATATTTAATTTTTCTGTGATACACATTGCGATATTGTGTATAATTTCAGCAGATGACTTGAATAGAATTTAAATAATTATTTTAGAGTAATTGAGATCAGCATTTTCAGAAACTATAATAAACTAATAACACACATACATAAATAAATTACAGCAAAGATACAAATAAAAGAAACAGTGCTTTATAGTATATATTTATATTTGTGTATATATATATATACACATATATATATATATATATATATATATATATATATATATGTGTGTATATATATATATATATATTTATATATTTATATATATATATATATATATATATATATATATATATATATATATGAGCTGAATCAAAACTATTTTACAATCAAAACAATGCGTTATATTTGGACAGCTTAAATGTTTTTATGTTCAATCCATTTAAATTCATAAAAACAAATAAGTTAACCTAATCGATCTGAGTTGTGATAACATGAAAGAATTGTGTGGAACCCAGTATTTTTTACAGTGCACATGCTTTTCAACTGTGGCTACTGGTCAACAACTATAACCCTGACTCCACATTACAGATCCTGCGATGTGACTATTGCAAATGCACACATTCTGAAAATGATATATAATAATGATGCTGAAATAATGGTTAGGGTTATAAGGGAAATAAATGTTAGGTTTATGTTATAACTACATATAAAAATGCTAAAATAATATATTGTACAGCCCTAATAAACTCAAAAATTCGTCATCATTTATTCACTGTTCACTTATTCCAAACCGCTCTGGGTTACTTTCTTCATTCGAACACAAAGAAATATATTTGAAGAAAATTGAAAACCTGTAGTGGGTTGCAATGGATGGGGTCATATTTTCCATAGCTTTATATGATTGTCTGTGAATTTGTAATGAATATTGGTTCTCATTAGTTATTTTTCTGCTTATACTGATATCGTTTTTTTTTTTTTTCATTTCATCATTTACTCACCATTCACTCGTTACAAACTTGTTTGACATTGTTTCGTCTGTTAAACACAAATGTAGATAGTTTGAAAAAAGCTGGAAACCTGTAACCATTGACTTCCATGGTATAAAATGAAGTCAATGGTTATCGGATTTCAGCTTTCCTTAAACTATCAACTTTTTGTGTTCAACAGTAGAAAGAAACTCATAGAGGTTTAAAACCACTTGAGTAAACAATAGGTCAGTTTTCGATTTTGGGTGAACTATCTCTTTAAGTAAACCTTATATCTCCCTTGTATCAAGATGGTGGCAAATGGTGCTGAATGCTCATAATGCGCCCGCTCCCAAGTCTGAAATGCCAGTTTAACCCACACTTAAGAGAAACAAATGCACAAAGGTAGTAAAGTCTGTGGGTTACACACCATACCTCTTATGTGCATAAAATATTAACAAAGTCAATGAAACACAGCTGGGAGTTGACCCACATTTAGATGCAAGACCATTAGAATTGACCGAAAACTTGATTCCACATAAAAAATAAAAAATAAACCGCTGACTGTAAATAATGTATGTTGTATGAACAAATAAGACCAATGCTTTTAAACCTATCACCAAAACGAGCAAGAGGGACAAGATAATGTGATTAAATAATTGCAACAACACTATTGAATTATTGACTATTCAATTCATCTTTATTTCTATAGCGCTTTTACAATGTAGATTGTGCAGCTTAACATAGAAGTGCTAGTAAATTGAAACTGTGTCAGCACAGTTTTCAGAGTTGAACTTCAGTTTAGTTTAGATCAGTGTGGTTTAATTTTCACTGCTGGAAGTCCAAACACTGAAGAGTCCATCGTATTCTTAGATCGCAGTCCAATCAATGTGACTAGAGCACGGATAATTCATTTTCCACATAGTTGTGCGCAGAACAATTAGGCCTGCAATTATCTGCTAACATTACTGTAATTGCTAGTCACAATAATCACCAACCAGTTGTTAAAAAGAATTAACTTATAGGGTCAAGGAGACAAGGTTTGACTGTTTAGCATGAGCGCTTGCAAAGGCTGAGGGTCAAAAGTAATAATGTTATAAATGATACACAAAAATCATTAGGTATATTTCACCTGCTTTTCAAGTTCCTTGGACTTGTGTTTTTTTTTTTTTTGTGTGTGCAATTTCTTATCGAAAGAACACCGACACATCAGTTACCCCTGAAGCACTTTCCATTTAATTGGATTTATCGAATGTTACAAACGTTTCTTTTGCACACACTGATCATTTTGATTCTTAAAATATAAACAATATAAATTTATAACAATATATAAAATATATATATATATAATACAACAATATATCAAGAGGAACCATAGATATTATTAATTGCTTTGCCTGTACGTTTTTTTTTTCTTATATCATATGAATCACCAAGAACCAGTATCAGCTAAAAATCTTCTTTAAGGTTCTATTACACTGAAAGAAACACTTGGTTCCAGACAATTCCTTCACGTTGTCCCAACACAAATTAAGTTAACTTGATTTTTTAATGTTCAATCCATTTAAGTTTGCAAAGATTATTAAGTTGCTCCACAAAAACTTGTGTTATTTCAACTCATTTTAATAAGTAGTTTGAGCAAGCAGCAAAATACAGTCAGCGGCCACTTTATTAGGTACACCCTACTAGTACAGGACTGGACTCTCTTTTGCCTACAGAACTGCCTTAATCCTTCATGGCATAGGTTCAACAAGTTACTGGAATTATTCCTCAGAGATTTTAGTCCATATTGACAAGACAGCATCCACGATACGAATCTCTTGTTCCAAAAGTGCTCTATTGGATTGAAATCTGGTGACTGTGGAGGTCATTTGACAGTGAACTCAATGTCATGCTCAAGAAACCAGTCTGAGATGATTCTCGCTTTATGACATTATCCTGCAGCAAGTAGCCATCAAAAGATGGGTACACTGTGGACACTGTGGATGGTCTGCAACAATACTCAGGTAGGCTGCAGCGTTGACATGATGCTCAATTGGTACTAATCGGCCCAAAATGTGCCAAGAAAATATCCCCCACACCATTACACCACCACCACCAGCCTGAACCATTGATAAAAGGCAGGATGGATCCATGCTTTCATGTTGTTGATGCCAAATTCTGTTCCTACCATCCGAATGTCGCAGCAAAAAGCTGACAGGGGTGGCACCCAGTACAGTATGGTCTTCTGCTGCTGTAGCCTATCCACCTCAAGGTTCGACGTGTTGTGCGTTCATAGGCGCTCTTCTGCATATCCTCAGTTGTAACGAGTGGTTATTTGAGTTACTGTTGCTTTTCTATCAGCTCGAACCAGTCTGACCATTATCCTCTGACCTCTAGCATCAACAAGGCATTTGCGCCCACAGAACTGCGGCTCCCTGGATATTTTCTCTTTTTTGGACCATTCTCTGTAAACCCTAGAGATGTGCGTTAGATGGCACCAACAACTATGCCACGTTCAAAGTCACTTAAATCACCTTTCTTCCCCATTCTGATGCTCGGTTTGAAATGCAGCAGATCGTGTTGAACATGTCTACATGCCTAACTGCATTGAGTTGCTGCCATGTGATTGGCTGATTAGAAATTTGATTTAACGAGCATTTGGACAGGTGTACCTAATAAAGTGGCCGGTGAGTGAATATATTTTTTGAGTGTAAACAATAACTAACCTTGAATGGTTGGGTGAGTAAATTAACAGCAAATTGTCTTTTGGAATGAATTTTCCTTTGAGCAACTTTTTTAAACATCTGTATTCATGCTATTGGTTAGGTCGTAATGTCTCGAGTCATTTTATTTGAAAGGGCACCGTTCTGCTTCACATTATGTTGTTTAGTTGAAGTTGCGTGTTTGTTTACTTGGCTAATGCTGTTGTGTTCAGCCCCCCGGAGCTATAATTTGAACACAGCTGTGTTTTCCTAATAAACAGTTTCTGTCTTACACTAATTGTTTTAGCTCCGATGAACAAGAAGGAACTAAAATTAGAATGTAACTATCATTT
>CAIGQQ010036376.1:1799-11847 GCA_903798035.1 Danio albolineatus
CCACAAACCAACCAACTAAATAAACCCAACCAACCAATCCACAAACCAACCAACTAACTAAACCCAACCAACCAACCAATCCACAAACCAACCAACTAAATAAAGCCAACCAACCAATCCACAAACCAACCAACTAACTAAACCCAACCAACCAACCAATCCAAAAACCAACCAACTAAAAAAACCCAACCAACCAACCAATCAATCCACAAACCAAGCAACTAACTAAACCCAACTAACCAACCAACCAATCCACAAACCAACCAACTAACTAAACCCAACCAACCAACTACATAAACCCAACCAACCACTCCACAAACCAACCAACTAACTAAACCCAACTAACCAACCAACCAATCCACAAACTAACCAACTAACTAAACCAAACCAACCAATCCATAAACCAACCAACTAACTAAACTTAACCAACCAACCAACCAATCCACAAACCAACCAACTAGATAAACCCAACCAACCAACCAACCAATCCACAAACTCTTTAAAGTTGGGCGAACTTCACATATTTCACAAAGCTAAAAGCAAGACAATTTATTCCATCATGACTAGTGTGGTGCAGATGCTAGAACCCGCCTTTACGCATGCGCGACATCGTAAGTTGTTTGGCAAGTGTAAACACATGAATCGGATATGGGTCACAATTAAAAGAACATGTAAACGGACAGACAAAAGAATCAGATATAGGCAACAAATCGGAACTGGCATCAACACCTGACAGTGTAAACAGGGCCACAGACGAGCAAACTCAGACACATGCACTCTAGTGAACTAGTGATGTCACTGTAAGGGGTATTGTTAGGGCTGGGGTTAGGTGAGCACTTTAAAAACATTTTGCATGCAGTCACAGTTTGCATTTGCATCGGGTTTGCCACCAGACCCGTCTCGATTGTTTTCTTACTTTAATAATATGTATTTTTGGTTATCACTAGGGCCAGATGGAATCTGCTGACATTTTTTGCTATTTCTGAAGAGTATTTAATTATAAATCTGCGGATTTATGCGGAATGATTTTGGGGGTATCATAACTAAAACCTTAATATATGAAATAAAAAATAATACCTTTTTAACTGTTATTTGATGTTTACAATGCCAATCCTATTAGATCCACTTTATCTGGTAAACAAAGCAAGTCTCTCGTAAAAAAAATCTCTACTAAAAGACAGAAAATACTACTGTACAAACTGTATTGTAAATAAATCATATGAATATTTTCATATTATTTAATATAAATACTGAAATTAATTTAAAAACTGAATAAATATACATTTACAAACAATTACACCAGTAAATAGACAGAATCAAGGATGGGCTAAAAATCTGCGGAAATCTGTGGAATTCTGTGCGCACAGATTCCGTGTGGCCCTAGTTATTGCCTAAAATTGACCTCTTCGACATAAGACAGAGGTGCTATTTTTGGAAGCTACAGACATAAAATGGGTCAATTCAGATTTTCTGCTAAGGAGAACAAAAGGCCACTAGCCTTAAAGCACATTCAGCACTTGTGTTTCCATGGTAGTAAGAGTTGAGTCAGAGAAATAAACAGAAAAATCTGAATACAAGTAAAACATTTGATTTTTGTCTTCTTGACAACTAACTAGGCACTAATCAGACTCACTGCCTCTCTCAGAACATTAGACCATAGGCATTGTAAATTGTGTGACGGCACTAGTGCTGATTTAGGGTCAAATCTACTCCCGAGAGTTGAGAGGAAGTCATTTGTCATCTGGTGGTAACGCCGTAAGCCAAGAACACACCTCTGACACAAAACAGACCGCAGAAACAGTAAGCCATTCGCAGGCATGTGCGGGTAAAATATGTATCGAGCGCATCAACGTTTTTCAAGGATAAATCTATTTCTGAAGGAGCTGTTGACATGAAATTGTGCCAGATTTTAATGGGAACCCAATCAATCAAAATATACAAATAAAAAAAAAATCAGAGATTAATTTACGTGTAATAACGATTGAATGACTCAAGGGGAGAGTACTGAAGCACTGAAATGTAACAGACAGCTTCGAGATGCCTCTTGTAACACGAGGTGATGCTGACAACGGCGGTGAGGATACAATCGCAGATTTTAAGTATAAAGTCAGTACTGCAGTGGTCAGCGGGACAAACAGAAGTATACGGGTAATCAAAATCGTAGCCGTTAAACAGGCGGAAGGTCAAAAAGGCTGGTAGCAGGCAAGGATAAACAAATAGCAAGGCGAGGATTAAAACACGGGAGGACAGGAACAAAGGAAACGTGTTGTAATGTCACTTACAGCAAACAATACTCAGCGAAGACTGTAGCTGCGTCCCAAATCGCATACTTATACACTATTCTACGCCATTTTGTAGTATAAATAGTGTAAGTAGTGCGTTCACACTGAAAACTCTAACAATAATAAGTGCACTTTAATTACCCGGATGATGCACTCATTCCACCGGTAATATGAAGTGTGTAATGATGGACACTTCACGCACTCAACGACCGCAGCTTTGCGCACGTAACGGAAGGGGCGGAGCTATCAGGCGCACATGTTGGATAATTTATTTATTTTAAACTGTGAAAGCAAAATTCTCCTACGAGAGTGATTACAGCGCCTCCCGATGGTGAATGCGGTTACACTCATTGCAGGTATTATTTGGTACTTTGGTCATTTATTTCATTAATTTGGCAACCGCCAACCGTCATCAGGGAAACGGTTTGAACTTCCGCTTAGTAAAAAAGCCATTAGTGTTCCATTTGGGACAGAACTACATACATATACTATGCTGTTGAGAGTGTAAGTGTATAAGTACATAGTGCATAGTGTATAGTGTGCCATTTGGGACGCAGCTTGTGTGTGTATGTACTGCTTATGTAGTGTGTGTAATCAGTCTTTGACAGTCCTCCGGTGGTGTGTGTGCAATCAATTGTGATTTGGAGCAGGAGTGTGTGTGTGTTGCATGACTGAAAATGTAGTCCGTTTACAAGCAGATTTGTAGTTCATGAGATGAGTGTGTGTGTGTGTGTGTGTGTCAACCAGTGATCTCTGGCTGTAGATCGCTGGGGTGATCGTGACACCTCTAGTGTGGAGAATGGAGCCTCATGCATTGCTCAAGTGTGATTGTTTTTTCCCAGACACATTCTAAAAATCTTGTAGGTCTCGTCCACAAACTTTAATCTCTAGTTCTTATAGTCCACTGAATTAAAGTGAGGTGATTGGCTGGGCCATTATAGCAGCTTTATTTTCTTTTCTGAAACCAACTCTGAAACCAAACTTTCTTTGGCTGTGTTTGGGGTCATTGTCCAGTTGAAACATACACCCTGGTTTCATCTTCATCGTCTGGTAATGTACTGTAGGTGTTGGGCAGGGCTAAATTTGTCGGAACATGCCGGATCCGGAACCACATTCACCGATCCCCCTACTCAACTGCCCTCCTCCCTGTCTGCTGTTCACTTTCACCTTCTTCTGCGACTCCCCAACTCTCTTCACTTTCGTGCGCGACACCCTTCCGCCATACACCGCCACCTCCCTATTCACTTTCATGCGCGACACCTCTCCATCCTCAGGTAACATGCCGGATTGATTACCCGGATCTGTTCCAGGACCTCGCAATTCACAAATGAAGCACTGGTGTTGGCACTGAAGCAGCTAGTATTCATTAACACCCTAGGTCTCTAACTCAATTCCTAGAGGGCCGCGGCTCTGCACAGTTTTGCTCCAACCCTGATCACAACTGATCCAACCAATGAAGGTGTTCATGACTCTTTTGAACACCTCGATTATTTGGATCAGCTGTGTTTGGTAGGGTTGTAGGATTACTGTGCAGAGCCGCGGCCCTCCAGGAATTGAGTTTGAGATCTATTTTTTACACTGATGAGGTGCAAGCCTGCGTTCTAAAAACGAAGAGATTTCAGCTGCTGTCTGGGCTTTCCATGCTTTTTTACACCGCCCTTTCTTCATGTGTTCAGAAATAATTAGTTTTGTTGTCATTCTATTTACGGATTACTTTAGTTGTTACTGACATCTGGTGAAGATTTCAAGTCAAAGGCATCTTCAGAAATAGGTTTTCTGAGAAAAACAGTGACATTATCAATACTTATTTTACCTGCTGTTTATTACATGGATTTGTGATTGTTGGGTATTGCTAAGAAACTGTGTTAAAACAGAAACGGTTACTTTTTTGTCTTGTTACGTTCCTGCATGTGGCCTATTGAGAGAGAGAAAAAGAAAATGGTGTATTACTTTCCAACGAATTCAGACTCATTAATTTCCCCTGGCACATAAGATGATGAAAAATCCCAAAAAGAGTATCCCATATCTAGGTGACTACCTAATAATAACCTCTAGGAACTCTGTACATACAGTTTCTCTACCCACCACCCAAACAAAATGCAACTGCAATACAAAAACATATTAAATATAACAAAATTACTATGAAAGTAAATAAGTTTTGTACATTTTAGTTAAATGGTGTCCATAACATAAAGTTATGTCGTGATCATGACTTTTTGTTTTTGGTTTTGTTTATTTATGAATGTAACATCCTGTCATCCGTGTGTGTTTGTTTCCGTCATGTGACCTCCACCATGTGCTCCTTTGTTCCAGTTCCTGCCACTCATTATGTTCATCACCTCCACCTGTGTCTCACTCCTGTGTTAAATCTCTGTCATCATGTATTTATAGTCTTTAAGTTTCATTCAGTCTTCGTCAGGTATTGCTTAGTTGATGTCTGTCTTCACAACATCTTCTTCCAGTGTTCTTCCTTGTAAGTAATTGTAACTAAATATACGTGTTTTGATTATCCTGAGATCCCGTGCCTTCCTATTGTGACACAGGTGTGACAATGTATTAATTATTATTGTTATCACTATTAATATCTGGCTAATGTCAGTGAGTATGCACCGGCCCTGAGAACAGGGAGAGAATGCAGACGCGCACTTGTGCAACACGTTAAAAGCGTTAAGAACAGCCATAATAATATGTAGTTAGGCTATTCTCTCCCTGTTCTCAGGGCTGGTGCAAACTCACTGGTCAGACATTGGCCAGATATTATTATTATTATTATTACCTAATAATTATAATAGTAATAATAATAACGAATCCATAAATAAATAAAAACAAAAAATAAGTCGTGATCAAGAGAAAACAACTTTTTGTTATGTCGAGATCACGAGAAAACAAGATAATTAAGTCGTGATCACGACAAAACAAGACAGCAAAAATATTTTAATGCATGGCCTCTTAGGACTTCCGTACTTATCCTCAATGAGCCTGTGTCGTTTTTCTAGTTGTGCCATAGCATCGCTCATCCATTCAGATATTACAGCTGGGACTGTACATTTATAAACACACCACGCAGAGAACGGAACCCACAATAGGCTGAATCTCTAAATATAGCTGACATTGAGGCAAGAGCTGGGATGTTATTGTTATTCAGGCAATGTCATATTGAAGACTCTTCGCTGTGTGGAGTTGATGGGCCTTGACCAGAGAGAGAAGCAGAACCTAAACGAGAGAGAGCTTGTATTTACCCACACTGACACTTAACTTCACTGCCCTAGAGGATAAATCTCAGATGGGGAATGGGGCAAGGTTAAATTGAGCCAGCGTGCGCGCAAGTGTGTGTAAATCAAAAATGTCACACACCTCACAAAATCCATTTTACCCACTACGCTTCTCGCAGCCGGTGTCAGTCATGTGGTAACAGGGCAAAGGAGCATCCAGAACCAGTCAATCATCTGCCAGTTCCTCACACTTCACGAAGCACTGGAAAGCTCCAGGGACACAGCAGCCCATTAGGACAGAGGGGTTTGTCAAAGTCTATTGTGTCAGGGAAACGCCTGGACATACTGCCAAACTCTTGAATAATTTCTCACAAGATGAGTCCTTCAGGAAATTGACTTTTGATGTTAGGATGTGATGATCGGTTTTATATCTGCGTCATCCGGATCACATCTGGAACGCGTTTTTACAGTTTAGTCGATCTTCTCATATGGTTCTCACACGACTAAACATGAGGGAAAGTCTACAGGAAGTACATATAGGTCACAATCTTGGATAGAAGCCTTCATCCTTATTATCCACTAGAGTGGAGACGTTCCCCAGGAAGCATTCTTTGAAGCGCTCCCTTTTGATATGCATGAGCGTTCAAATATTCCTGTTCAGATGGCGTACCAAGTTTTGCATATTAAATTGAAAGAGGGATGATATGGGTTATGCAACGCTGTGGCCACTTTTCCAAACGATCAACTAGATGTCAAGTTATTATTTGTTGCTCTTACAACTAGGATCGACGACTAGACTTTTGCTAGGTAGTGTAATTCATCTGTTTACTTACTGTCATGTTCTGACATTTCAAAGATTAAATCTCAAAATATCTTTATTAAAATGTTTATCTTCTTATTTGAGACCAAAGTGGCGAGGTTACATTAAGCAAGCAGATCATTCATTGGTATTGTAACACCTGACGTAGTTCTGACATTGGCGATATCGAAAGTCTCACTGCTGTGCTTTAATAAATGAGAGCTTACTTAAAATCAATCAGCACCGAACAGCATGTTGTCAAGCTTTTGTGTGTGACATCACCGTCAGGGCATTAGTTTGCATAATCACAGTCCTCCGCTCCATTACTGAAGATCAAACCCCGTTGTGACAGTCCCGCTCTGAGATCAGGATCTGGCTCCATCATGACTCTCTCCCTCCAGCACACACGTGTTCTCTGTGAAACTCAGTCTGCTGGCCATCTGTTGGCCAAACGGCTGCCAGACAACAGCCACTGATCTGAGAGCAGGCTGAGATCATATTGCGATCAACAGAAAGGGCTGGCAATCTACCTTGTTGGTGTGGGTGTTTAAGGGCCATTTCGGTCATCATCTAAACAGTCTCTAGGTCATTGCGTGTAAAGATTGCGGACATCTTCTAGAACACTTTTAACGCTTTCAAACAGTTTGCTGCAATTATAAATCGTCCATGTCTTGAGGTAGTTCATTATGATTTACGTTCTATGTGCGATTTGATGGGACCAGAATCACAGGACTGATTTTTCTAATCCCCAGAGACAAGTTCAAGAGTTCTCATTTAGCTGATGATTGATTATAAAGCTTGTTTGGCATGCTGTCCTGGGAGAGAGCACTGAGCTCACAAGATCCTCGAGCCTGGGGCTCCCTCCCATTTGCAAGGCAAGAGGGGAATTTGAGCTCAGGTAGATCTCGAGAACTCCTCTGCTGTAGTAGCTAATGAACAGATAGTGATTGCTCTTAAGAGATAACTACTTGCTAGGAGCATGTCTATGGTGCCGATTTGTATTAGTCAATTAACTCTGCACAGAAACGTTGGCTGGCTTGGTAAGGACTAGAACAAGTGACGTTCTTGCTGTGAGGCAACAGTGCTAACCGCTGGGCCACCGTGCCGCTCATCTGGGGAAGGAGGAGGAGTATGGGTGGAAGGGGGAATTCTTCAAAACAAAGTTGGCTGTTATATAGAACTTAGGGTACTTATAGTAGCTTAAGAATCATCTGATCCTGAATCATTAATTGAATAATGTGAGACCAGCTGCAGGCAATCCTCATGTGATCCTCACGAAACTAGTTTATAAATAAACTTCACAAAAAATAAAGTAGTGGACTAAAAGTACCAAAACAGCACTAAAATGTACTCAAGGGAAAGTAAAAGTTCACGTTTTTAAAACTACTTCTGAGAAAAACTACTCAATTACAGTAGTTTGTAACTTGTTACGTAACACAGCTGGAGGCAAGTATTTAAATGTGTCAAGCAATGTGATTTAGACTGCAGCTCTGCACAAGAAGTTTGGCCAGGGGAGAAATGGTCATGCTCAACTGAGCCTGGTTTCTCTCAAGGTTTTTTTTTCCCCCACTTACATCAATTCAAGAGTTCACACTTAGCTAATGATTGATTATAAAGCTTGTTTGGCATGCTGTCCCAGGAGAGAGGCCTGAGCTTATGAGATCCTCGAGCCTGGGGCTTCTTCCCATTTGCAGGGCAAGAGGGGAGTTTGAGCTCAGGTAGATTTCGAAGAACTCCCCTACCGGCTTATTTCTAGCTAGTGGCGGACACAAGAGCTTGACTGTGGTATCGGTTTTATGTTTTTAATTTTACTTGGGGTGCCTGTTATTTGGACTGTGGGAGGAAACCGTCGAACCGTGGAAAACCCATGCGAGCACAGGGAGAACAAACGAAACTCCGCACAGAAATGCCAACTGGTTTAGTAAGGACTTAAACCGGAGGTATTCTTGCTGTGAGCCAACAGTGCCACCGTGTTGCCCGTTTTCAAGACGAAGATATTGAGATAAGAAAACTCTGATTATTTATAGAGAGTTAGGAATAGCGCAATGTAGATTGTGTCAAAGCAGCTTCACATGCATTATAAAAAATTGAAACAGTTTTGAGTGCTGAAGTTCAGTTTAGTTAAGTTCAGCGTGGCTTAATAATCACTGCTGAGAGTCCAAAGACTGAAGATTAATCCATCAATGCGCAGCCCTATAAGTCCCGAACCATGCAAGCCAGTGGCGACAGCGGCGAGGAAAAAACTTCACCAATTGGCGAAAGTGAAGAATTAAAAAACCTCTAGACACTTGGTGAAGTTTGTTCCTCACCACTGTCGCCACTGGCTTGCTTGGTTCGGGCTTGTGGAGCTGCGCATCGATTAATTCAGCTTTTTCACAACATGTGGGTGAGAATTTTCCTCTTTTCGGTGAACAATTCCTTTTAAGTGCCTAAAGACCCCCAACGAGAGTAACAATCATCAGCTACATCTGAGTTCTAGTAGGTTGTAGACAACAAATGAAAACATCATATGCAACATCCTGGCCTCCTCCCAGCTGAAGCACTGAGACTGTTATAGTAATTACTGAGAGTGGCCAGGTGGTTAAACACTTGCTACTATACAACAGAAGAGACTCGCCTGAGCTCTCCAGCAGCCTTATCCGTCCCCGGAGACAAACGTGGGAGTTAAATGACTGCAACAAGACAGCAGGTGTTGCTTTATTTAACTCAGACATGGAGCTCTAAAGATGATCAGAGGGAATCCCGGGCTGTTTCACGTATACTGAAGCATCACAAACGCATATCACAGTGAAAGTTTGCTGCCAAGTCTCGCTGAGCTTCTGTGTTTGTTACAAGGTTGTCTGCCAGCGATGTTTAGCACAGGTGGGTCTCGGAGAGGGGTCTGCTACCGGATTGCTGCAGGATGGATTTACTAAGAAACATCTGTTTAGTACATCCTCCAATGCACTCGAGCAAGGTGTGCATACTGAGATTTGAGGCATGTTTTGGGTCTCAAAGGGTGACTCGCTTTAAGAGAGAAGCAAACAGAACAGAGAAAGAAAAATAACACATTTCCTAAACATGGGTATTCATTTAACGCATATGCTCCTTAACCTGCACAGCACTAGCAGATAACTTCCACAAGAAGGAAACAGATCAGACGACAAGGAAAAGGCACATTTTGTGATACTTTCACAGGAGCTTGTTTGCTACATTCATGGAAACGAGAACACTTTTGTAAGAAGAATGGCATCTACACTTATCTTAGGCCTCGTTTACACTAGTGCGTTTTAGTTTTAAAACGGCGTTTTAGCATGAAAACGATCCGCGTCCACACTAGCGTTTCAGTTAGGACGATTCTAAGGGCCCATGCACTCTAGGGCCCCCAGAGATCTGCTTTATAATTAATATCAGTACTACAATGTAATATAAACTATTAATGTATCTCTAAATTACAAGTAAAACAACTTATTAGAAAAAAATAAAATAAAATTATCTAAAAATATCTGCCTCTCGTGTCTGTCACTGTCAAAGTTGATGCTTTGTTGAGTGCGATCGTCAGGTAAACTGTCAAAGCAGCGATGTCCTCGAGGTTAACAACAATTAAATCCGGTCATCAAAAACGCAAAGAGAGGCTACAAAAAGCAGAGAGAGAGAAAAAGGGACGGCAGTTGGTATCACACTTTTTTGAAAAGAAAGGTAACATTGTGCCTATTCACAGAGCTTTCTTTTTGCGGTATTGATAGCGCCGCTAGTTTAATTTACTTTGCTAATGA
>CAIGQQ010036380.1:14490-25691 GCA_903798035.1 Danio albolineatus
CATCCATCCATCCATCCATCCATCCATCCATCCATCCATCCATCCTTTTCATCCATTCATCCATCCGTTTCATCCATTCTTTGTTCCATCCATCCTTTGTTCCATCCATCCACCCTTCTTTTGTTCCATCTATTTTATCCATCCATCCATATATTTCATCCATCATTCTTTTTGTTCTGTCCATCCATCCGTCATTGCTTGTTTCATCCATCATTCTTTTATCCGTCCGTCTGTTCGTTTGTCTTTTTCATCCGTCTGTCCGCCTTTTTCTTCTGTCCGTCCTTTTAATTCGTTCATCCATCTATCCTTGTTTCATTAGTTTATCCATCATTATTCATTTTGATCTGCCCATCCATCCATTTTTGATCAGTCTGCCCATGTGTTTTGATCCATCCGTCCATCCACTTTGATCTATCCATCCATACGTCTGTAAGAATTAGCCTCCAACCTTTCACCTGTAATTGTTTTTATTTAATTCATTCTTGTTGCTTTTGTGAAGTAGACAAATGACAAAGTATTTTTTATAAAATTTTGCAGAATTTAAATGATTAGATATAAATAAAATATCATCTTAATGACAAATGTCTATGAATAACTTTTAACATTGTTACTTATAGATGACTAAAATCTATATTCTATATTATAGAGTATGGATTTTGTATGGTTGTCTGCATCATACCACCCTGTAGCATTCATTTTACACACAAAATGCAGCCAGACGGATGCCAGGGCACGTATTTTTGCACTTTCCCAAATATGTAGCCCTGGGCACGTATCCCCAATCAGCCTGTGTTGTGTATTTTCACTTTATTTCCAGCACTGTCACAGCAAGTGTGAAATATACTAGTCCTTTCTCTCTTTCCTCTCTATCTGTCTCTTCTTATCTCATGCTTTTTTTCGTCTGGAGTCACTTTCCCGTCTTGGAGTGTAAACATTAAGGTTTCTATTTCCATAATCCGTCGGACTGTATTAGCGGGATAAGCTCTGGCGGCTTGCTGGACTCCATACAGGTTAAATCACCATCACGGTCCCGAAGGAAAACGCGGATTGAAGTTTTGCGGGGATCTGTTTGCCTTTTGTCAGCGACTACAGTGTGATCAAACTCAATTTCTTCGCTCATCCGGTTTAGATTTATTCTGGTAATTGAGGAAAGCACACATCAATCTATGTTTTACTGCTCATGTACCAATTAGAAATGCTGCACGTCTCCAAACACGATGAAAGAAAGATGAATACACGTAACTGGCGTGCTATCTCAAACAAATATTGTTCAGTGCTCTGGTGTAATCACTTGGACAGGTTGTGAATCAATATTAACCCGGTGGTAATTGGCAATTAATCTTGCTTGTGTAATTGTCAACTTACATAAAAGAGCAGATGACCTTCTTTTGCTCCTGTATTAAAGGACTGTATTATTGAATCACTTGAGATATGCAGTGATCGATGGCACAAACATATAAAAACACAATATAAAGGTAAATGTACATGCAAACTAAAGAGTCCAGACGATACGATTTTATTACAATGATACATGATACAACAATAATGCACTTTTTTATATACAGTAGCGAAATAAGTATTGAACATGTTAACATTTTTCTCTGAAAACATATTTCGGAGGTGCCGTTGACTTGATGTTGATAATGACCAAAGGAATCCATATTTGCAAAGAAAATAACATTAAGGTGTTTACAAATGAAGTTATATATAATAATATAATGTGGTGCAAGAAAAAAGTGTTGAACACATGAAGAATGGAAGGTGTAGGATGGCAGTGAAAGCCCAGACAGCAGCTGAAATCTCTCAGTAGTTCTTCAGCAACCCTCTGCCCTTCCTCAGTGTAAATGAATATCAGCTGACTCTGTTCAGGATGAAAATGAAGCTAGGGTGGACATTTCAGCAAGGCAATGATCCAAAACACAGCCAAGGACACTCTCAAATGCTTTCAGAGAAAGAAAATCAAGCTGTGGAATGGCCCAGCCAATCACCTGATCCGAATCCAATAGAGAATACAAAATAAAGCTCAGATTTTATAGACGAAACATCAATATTTTGACACTCTGTTGAAGTCTGAAAACTCTTACCTGAGCAATGCATGTGACTTCATTCTCCATATAAGAGGCGTCTTTAAACTGCCATTACCAAACAAGCCTTTTATATAAAGTATTAAACACGTTTCAGTAGTTCAGCACTTTCTGCTTCTTTCCTTTTATCGTTATTGCACATAAATCATTTTTCAGATTTGTTTTGTTTTATTTTCATGTTTGTATTCTTTGGGTTTTTACCAAAATCTGGTTCAATTCCATGTCAACATCTCAGCTCAATAAGAAATATTATTCCCAGGGAAAAGAAAAAAAACTTATATTCGCGCTGTACAGTGCTCAGCATAAATCTTTTACATTAATATGTTCTATGGGATAGTTTACAGTAATATATTTGTTCGTTACATTAGATTAATAAGCACCAAAGCCAGAACTGGAACTAATCTAACCAAAACAAAACAAAAACCCGAAGACCAGTCCAAAAATTTGTACGTCTAAATGAATATGCTGGGGGAAAATGTTTAAATAAGATTTTAATAAACAGGAATAATTAAGAGAAATATTAAAATGATTAAAAATATGGTTGAAGTTTTTTTTTTTTTTTTTTTTTTTTTCTGTTCTGTGATCAAACTCTTCTTTTAATGGATATAACTGTTTAATAAAAATGAAATGAGCCAAAATATAGTAGCTATAATCACTGAAAAATTACAAAAAAAATACATTAAAAATGGGGTGTGTTCATTTATGTGGTGCCCTTTATATTGGCGAAAAACCAAACCTGGTGCAGGGGAAAAGTATTGAACACACGAAGAAAGGAAGGTGTAGAAAGGCAGTGAAAGCCCAGACAGCAGCTGAAATCTCTCAGTAGTTCTTCAGCAACCCTCTGCCCTTCCTCAGTGTAAATAAATATCAGCTGACTCGGTTCAGGATGAAGATGAAGCCAGGGTGGACATTTCAGCAAGGCAATGATCCAAAACACAGCCAGAAGAATCGCAAATGCTTTCAGAGAAAGAAAATCAAGCTGCTAAATGGCCCAGCCAATCACCTGACCCGAATCCAATAGAGAATATAAAATAAAGCTCAGATTTGATAGACGAGACCCACAGAAGCATTTTGACACTCTGTTGACGTCTGAAAACTCACACCTGAGCAATGCATGTGACTTCATTCTCCATATGAGAGGCGTCTTTAAACTGCCATTACCAAACAAGCCTTTTATATAAAGTATTAAATATGTTTCAGTAGTTCTGCACTTTCTGCTTCTTTATTGTTATTACACATTAATATTTTTTCAGATTTGTTTTGTTTCATTTTCATGTTTGTATTCTTTGGGTTTTTACCAAAATCTGGTTCAATTCCATGTCAATATCTCAGCTCAATAAGAAATATTATTCCCAGGGAAAAAAACAAAAACTTATATTCGCGCTGTACAGTGCTCTGCATAAATCTTTTACATTAATATGTTCTATGGGATAGTTTACAGTAATATATTTGTTCGTTACATTAGATTAATAAGCACCAAAGCCAGAACTGGAACTAATCTAACCAAAACAAAACAAAAACCCGAAGACCAGTCCAAAAATTTGTACGTCTAAATGAATATGCTGGGGGAAAATGTTTAAATAAGATTTTAATAAACAGGAATAATTAAGAGAAATATTAAAATGATTAAAAATATGGTTGAAGTTTTTTTTTTTTTTTTTTTTTTTTTTTTTCTGTGACCAAACTCTTCTTTAAATGGATATAACTGTTTAATAAAAATGAAATGAGCCAAAATATTGTAGCTATAATCACTGAAGAATTACAAAAAAATAAATTAAAAATGGGGTGTGTTCATTTATGTGGTGCCCTTTATATTGGTGAAAAACCAAACGTGGCGCACGGGAAAAGTATTGAACGCATGAAGAAAGGAAGGTGTAGGAAGGCAGTGAAAGCCCAGACAGCAGCTGAAATCTCTCAGTAGTTCTTCAGCAACCATCTGCCCTTTCTCAGTGTAAATGAATATCAGCTGACTTAGTTCAGGATGAAGATGAAGCCAGGGTGGACAATTCAGCAAGACAATGATCCAAAAGAAAATCAAGCTTTATAATGGCCCAGCCAATCACCTGAACCGAATCCAATAGAGAATATAAAATAAAGCTCAGATATGATAAACGAGACCCACAGAAGCAACAAGATTTTGACACTCTGTTGACGTCTGAAAAGTCTTACCTGAGCAATGCATGTGACTTCATTCTCCATATGAGAGGCGTCTTTAAGCTGCAGCACCAAACAAGCATTTCTTATCAAGTATTAAACACATTTCAGTAGTTCTGCACTTTCTCTGTGTGTCCTTTCATTGTTATTACACATAAATAATTTTTCAGGTTTTATTTAGTTTTATTTTCATGTTTGTATTGTTTGGGTTTTTACCAAAATTTGGTTCAATTCCACATAAACAGCTCCTTTAGAATTATAATTCTCACAAAATAAAAACAAAAACATGTTCAATACTTACATTCCTGCCGTACAGTGCTCAGCATAAATGGGTACACTTTTCAGAGATCTCTCTTTAACAGTAATACATTTGTTCATTACATTATATTAATCAGTAACAAATCCCCCCCCCCCCAAAAAAGTAAAAATAAAATAAAAATAAATAAATAAAAACCATATTCATAAAAAATATGAAGTAATATTTTAATAAACAGGGACGATTAAGAGGAACATTCAAAACACTTAATTATGGTTGAAGTTTTGTAGTTTGAATATATATATTTTTCTATTTCTAAAGATGTTCTGTGACCATTAGTGGTTAATGAAAATGAAATTAACCAAAATATAGTGGCTAAAGTCACTGAAAAATTACAAAACAAATGAAATAAATTCAAAATGGGGTGTGTTCATTTATGTGGTGCGCTTTTACATTGGTGAAAAACCAAACACAAGTTATTTTGCATTCAACTACTGACACAAATCTGTTTTAAAAACAACGGAGGTTGACCACGAATGTCTGAAGAACAAGACATTTTTAATCTAGAAATGTATCTTCATTCATTAATTTTCCTTAGGCTTAGTCTCTGTTTTAGAGGTCGCCACAGCAGAATGAACCACCAACTATTCCAGCATACATTTTACACAGTGGATGCCCTTCCAGCCGCAACCCAGTACTGGTAAACACCCATACGCACTCATTCACACGCACGCTCATACATGACGGCCAATTTGGTTGATCCAATTCCTCTATAGCACATGTGTTTAGACTGTGGGGGAAAGCGGAGCACCCGGAGGAAACCCACGCCAACATGGGGAGAACATGCAAACTCCACACTGAAATGCCAACTGGCCCAGCTGAGACTCGAATCAGCAACCTTCTTGCTGTGAGGCCACAGTGCTAACCACCCTGCCGTCAGAAATGGATCTTGTTTTCCCCCAATAAATAAACTTTAAATGCACAAGATACTATTTTAATACTTTTTATTTTTAATACCAAGTCTTAGCTACAATGAATTATTAATCTTTTTAGATATTGGTTCATTTCATTTGCAAGTAATTATTATATGCCTCTACACAATAAATTGGCTGTACACAATAAAATATAGGGATAGAGTCCATTGAGCACATTAAATATTATAGTAGTGTATACTACTATAATACACTATAGTGTATAGTGTATGTTTATGTGGTTTAAAAAGTGAATTTATTTAAATTTTAATTATTTAAAAGGGTCTAATATATATAATTTAATTAATTGAATTAATAATATAGACTTGTTAAAGCTTCCTTTTATTGCAGTTTAGCTCCAAATGTCAGATATAATTTGTCAATTTTATTCTGTTTTATCATTTATATTTATTTGCATTGGTCAAAGGTGAAGATTTGGTCACTTTTAGTCTAAAAACTTGCTCCTATATATGAAAAGTCACACTTCTGACATAATTTTAGTCATTTAATTTCTAAACTCACTCACATAAAAGCAACGGGGGCCGTTTAACTTAATTTTTCAGCTGATTTTGGTAGTTCTCTCGGATCTGGAGTGAAAAAAAGAAACACCCAGAATTATATTCATTAGTGACTCTTGCCCTCTAACTTGTAGCGGGGAATAATCACAGAAGAACATTAATTTGGATGGGAAACGACCCCTGTTTTCCCTCAAGGCGGTGTGGGTCACATTGTCTGAATTATGCATAATGCGGTCGACTGTATGGTTGACTTCATATTCCTCATCCCTCAGCAGATTGCTAATGATTTTAATATACTGAAGATGAATTGTTGAGGCCGTTTCGGGACGAGTAGGCGATCAATGCAAGCATAAGGTCCAGCTCTGTTTCAGTCAGTAAATGAAACGTCAATTAAAAAATGACACCTTGAGTTATATTGTTGCATTCGTTTTTTTAAAGGAGATTCAAGCATCAAATGTTGCACATTCAGATGAGAAAGGCACTTTAATAAGGGTATTGATCTGAACACAACTCACTCATACTCATGCAATTATTGCTGAACTGTGCAGTTTGTGTATGATTATTATTTAATTGGAAAATAAAGTAGGGCTTGTAAGTGATACAAATGCTTAATTTGATTTAAATATGTAATTAATGTTAAACAATCTTATAAATAAACTAAAACTCAGTAGTTTGTGATAATTATCTTTATTAGTTGGTGATTGAATGCATCGGCTATTAGAACGAATCAATTGAATGATTCAGGGAATTAAAAAACTCTTAATATATAGCATTGTCTCCAACAAATATTTCTTATTTACTTATATCCTGAGGTTGTGATTAATTAATGTTAAATAATCCTCTCTAAACTAAACTCAATAGTTGATGTGATTGTCTTTATTAGTAGGTTCAAGCATCAAAAGTTGCACATTCAGATGAGAGGCACTTTAATAAGGGTATTGAACTGAACACAACTCACTCCTACTTTACTTTCTGTGCAATTATCGCTGAACTGTGTGGTTTGTGTTTGATTATAATTTAATTGAAAAAATAAACTAAGGCTTGTAAGTGATGCAAATGTTTAATTTGATTAAACATCTGATTAATTTATGTTTGATAATCTTAAAATTAAACCAAAAATCAGTAGTTTGTGATAATTGTCTTTATTAGTAGGTGATTGAATCGTTCAAATAGCTGATGCATTCAGAGAATGAAATAAAAAGCACACTTTATAAATAATATTGTCTCTAATATACATCTTATGTACTTATATCATAATGTTGTGATTTAATTAATGTGAAACAATCCTCTTTAAAATGAAGAACTCTCAAAAGTTGTGATAATCGTCTATATTAGTATGTAATTGAATCTTTCAATTGATTCATTCAAACAGCTGATTCATTCAGAAATTAAATAAATGGTGCTCTTTGTAAATATTGTCTCCAAAAAACAAATAACTTAACGCAAAGCTCTGTCTTAGTTAGTAAATTAAACGTCAATAAAAAATCATGCTGTGAATGATATTGCTGCATTAGATAAAAAAAAAGAGGTTCAAGCGTGAGATAATAATAAGGGTATTGTAAAATAAAGTAGGGTGAACTATGACTTTTATGCTTTTAAGAAAGTCACTAGCCAACATCCACTAATAAAAGTCACTATCCAACACCATTATACAATGTAAAAGAGCCAGGATGACATTATAAACTATGTTCGTCTGAGTTACTGATGGAGTAATTGTCAGTTTAGGGTGAACTATGACTTTATGGTGTATTTATTTGTTTTCTAATATACAGTTATTTTCAAAGAGGAAACCATATACAATGCCTACGGTGACGTAAATGATGTATTTTACCAATAAGCAGTGGCATATTTTGAGTTGGCGTCACTGTGGCGCAGTGAGTAGCACGATCACTTCACAGCAATAAGGTCGCTGGTTCGAGCCTCGGCTGGGTCAGTTGGCATTTCTGTGTGGAGTTTGCATGTTCTGCCCGTGTTGGTGTGGGTTTCCTCCAGGTGCTCCTGTTTCCCCCACAGTCCAAACACTTGTGGTATAGGTGAATTGGGTAGGCTAAATGAATGTGTGTATGGGTGTTTCCCAGTGATGGGTTGCAGCTGGAAGGGCATCCGCTGTGTAAAACATGCTGGATAAGTTGGCGGTTCATTCCGCTGTGGCGACCCCAGATTATTAAAGGGACTAAGCCGACAAGACAATGAATAAATGAATGAATATTTTGTGTTCTGATATTATATGGCTGGTTTTGACTGACCATCAGGGTAGTTTTGTTGTGAAAACCTGGCAACCCTGTTCTGCGGACACTTTCCTGCGGCCAGAGATGACATTTAGAGCCTATAAATAGACGCACATTGACCTCCTCTCTAAAAGGCGTCAGGATGTCATTACGTGACACGGAGAAAAACTACTCAATTACAGTAGTTTGAGCATTTGTAATGTGTTACTTTACACCACTGGTAAATGAAACGTCAATAAAAAAATGACATTGTGTATAATGTTGCATTCTGGGTTTTTTTTGCATCACAAATGAAGCTTTTACGTTTTTATTCTTCCAACCTTTAAACAGATAATGCACTTTTTAGGCCCGATTGGTCCAATCAGCCTTGAATGAAGTAATCGGCCAATGAGATTGATTCTCAGAGCAGATATTCAGAATAAAACGATTTGCACGTCTGATTTGATTCTGCGTGAAAAAGCATCGTTTTGAGAGTTATGATGGCAATGTTTTCTGGCCGCGGTGTTGATGAAGTGTGCCGACAGGTCATATGCGTTTCCACATCAGTAAATACTGCACTCAAATATGAATGAGACACAAATGAGATGTCTGAAAGCCTTTGCCTTGCCACGCCGGTGATCTGCCGCGCACGTCTGCAATTGGTCTTTGAATGGAAAATTGAATTGAAATGAGATTCAGGCATCAAAAGTTGCACATTCAGATGAGAAAGGCACTTTAATAGGGGTATTGATTCGAACGCAACTCACTCGTGCTTTAACTTTCTCTCTGTCGCAGTGCAATTATCGCTGATTTGGGGGTTGTGTATGATTATAATTGAATTGCATGTATAATATAGGGCTTATGAGTGATAAAAATGATTAATTTGATTTGTCAGTGTTAAATCACGATCTAACTAAAACACAAACTCAGTAGTTTGTGATAATAGTCTTCATTAGTTCAATCGATTGATTCAGTCGATTCGTTCAAACATCTGATTCATTCAGACTATGAAATCATCGTTCATTCATTTTCTTGTCAGCTTATTCCCTTTATTAATCCGGGGTCGCCACAGCGGAATGAAACGCCTTCCAGCCGCAACCCATCACTGGGAAACATCCACACATTCTCATTCACACACATACACTACGGACAATTTAGCTTACCCAATTCACCTGTACCTCATGTCTTTGGACTTGTGGGGGAAACCGGAGCACCCGGAGGAAACCCACACGAATTCGGGGAGAACATGCAAACTCCACACAGAAATGCCAACTGACCCAGCCGAGGCTTGAATCAGCTACCTTCTTGCTGTGAGGCGACATCACTACCCACTGCGCCACTGTGTCGCCCAGACTATGAAATATTTATAATAAAAATTGTACTTGTATTCAGAGGGTTGGGACTTGATTAATGTTAAATAATTATTTATTAAACTTAAACTCAATAGTTGGTGTGATATTTGTCTGTAATAGTAGATAATGGAATCATTCAATCAATTAATTCAAACAGCTGATTCATTCAGAATATAAATCAATGGCGGTCTTTATGAATAATGTTGTCCCCCAAAAATTATATCGTACGTACTTATATTCTGAGTGTTGTTTTAATGAATGTGAAGTATTCATCTAATAAAGTTAAAAACTCAATAGTTGATGTGATAATTGCATTTATTAGTAGATCATTTAATCATTCAATAGATTTGACGAAATTAAATCTTTAAAAAAATTATTGTTTCCAAAAAAAAAACTGATATCTTATGCACTTACATTCTGAGGGTTGTGATTTAATGAACGTGAAATAATCCTCTATGAAGCTGAAAACTCAATAGTTGCAGTGGTAATTGTCTTTAGGTAATTGAATTATTCAATTGATTCCTTCAAACAACTGATTCATTCAGAAAATAAACAAATTGCCTTTTTTTAAATGATACTGTCTTTTATATTATATTATATTATATTATATTATATTATATTATATTATATTATATTATATTATATTATATTATTCATTCATTCATTTTCTTTTCGGCTTAGTCCCTTTATTAATCCGGGGTCGCCACAGCGGAATGAACCGCCAACTTATCCGGCATTTGTTTTACGCAGCGGATGCCCTTCCAGCCACAACCCATCTCTGGGAGACACATCCATACATTCTCATTCGCACACATACACTATGGACAATTTAGCTTACCCAATTCACCTGTACCGCATGTCTTTGGACTGTGGGGGAAACCGGAGCACCCGGAGGAAACCCACGCAACCACGGGGAGAACATGCAAACTCCACACAGAAATGCCAACTGGCCCAACCGGGACCTGCCCCAACCGGGGATCGAACCAGCGACCTTCTTGCTGTGAGGCGAACGTGCTACTCACGCGCCACCGTGGCGCCCTATATTATATTATATTATATTATATTATATTATATCATATTATATTATATTATATATCTTATGTAATTATATCCTGAGGTTATGATTAATGTGATAATTGCCTTTATTAGTTGGTAATTGTATAGTTCAATTGATTCATTCAAACAACAGATTCATTCAGAAAATGTAATAAACAGTGCTCTGTATAAATAATATTATTTCCAAAAAATGATATCTTATGTACTTTTATTCTGAGTGATGTTATTATATTAATGTGAAACAGTCCTCTATTAAACTAAATAGTTGGTGGTATAATAGTAGGTAATTGAATCATTCGATCGATTCATTCAAACAGCTGATTCATTCAGAAAATGAAATGGATTTTTTGATTCAATTAATGTGAATTATTCATCTATGAAACCACAGACTCAACAGTTAGTTTGGTAACTGTCTTTAGGTGATTGAGAGAAGTTTCCCAAACTCATTTCGAGAGGAACGCATGATATGAGTGACTGCAGCTGGTCCTTATCGCTAATCATTAGCTACCCAATCGGATTAGCCTAAATTTAATATAAATATCCAGCCTAAACAGCTCCCCCCAACTCCCACCCCCCCATACTTCCTTTGTCCTTCCTCCTCAA